>JAILXH010094075.1:4753-17113 GCA_023558415.1 Piaractus mesopotamicus | reverse complement strand
GAGAGAGAGAGAGAGAGAGAGAGAGAGCAGCTTTGAAGCTTTGCGAAGGTGTTTATACAGCTTGAAGACGCAAATTAATGATGAAATACAGTACTGTCCACAAGTCCTAAGCATCTGAGAAAATGATATGTAAAGCTGTTTATCTGCGCTGTAAACATTTATTTGTTCATAAAAAACACCAATATTAGAGTAAATGCAAAGAAACAAATCAACAATACAGTGATTTGATGTGTGTCAGCATGTTAGCCTAACCCAGAGGTCGGCAACCCAAATGTTAAGAAGAGCCATTTTGTCCTTTCAACAAAAATCAAACCACCTTGGGAGCCACACCTTATGTCCATTTTACCGTCTTGGCTGTAAATACGTTTCAGTATGTGCTAATGTACTAGTAAAGGCTAAAAAATATAAACAAAAACGCAAGTTTATTTTGCTTTGCCTTAAGCTTTAGCTCTCGATGTTCGATTTTTTACGAGGCTGAAGTCAGCTTCTCGTTCAAATTTTCACATTCCACGTTAAGTGGTGAATCTCGTCATCATCGCTATGTTTGGCTTGTAAATGCTACATTGGACTTGACGTACTACGGTGGTGAACAAATGCACAGCATGACAGTAGCTGGAAATAACTTTGGCCAAGACAACCATCGATGTAACATTTTTTATTTAAAAGCTGAGCTTCAGGCTAGAACTACAGATGGTTCGAAAGGTTAAACTAGAAAAATGTGCTAACAGCGATAAAAATAGTGCGATTAATAGTTTATTGCATTACTGTTTTATTAAAGCGTTAACGTTATAAATATAATACAGGAGTCATAGTATAATGCTTGACTGTGGTTCATACAGTTACTTACATATGTGGGCAACAGCTCTTATCATAACTGTACACTTGGATCAGGATTGTATTTGCCTCATTTATAAGTCGCTTTGAATAAAGGCATCTACCAAGTGAATAAATGCAATTGTAATTCACACTATATGGCAATCCCTCACCCACTGAGCTAATCACACTGTCCTTACTGTCCTTTGTGGTTTTACTCTCTGTTGTCCACCCGTGTTCTCTCTCTGTTTGGTGGTGTGTATTCACCTCTGGCCTCTTCTGCTCTTGCAGCTGGTCTTACGGGGTGTTGCTATGGGAGATCTTCACACTGGGCGGCTCGCCGTATCCCGGCATCCCTGTGGAGGAGCTCTTCAAGCTGCTGAAGGAGGGCCATCGAATGGACAAGCCCGCCAACTGCACTCACGAACTGTACGCCACTTAAACCACTCACTTTTCAGCTCAAAACAGATTTCGTACTGCATTCTTTCATCACTAGCTCCAAGCAGGAGGAATATTCCTACATTCCTGATTTTGTTTTCCGTGAGATTTGTTTTTGCCAGAATGAGAGAATGGGATGTTTTTTCTGATGCTTGTGTCGTTCTGGCAGGTATATGATCATGCGTGAGTGCTGGCACGCTGTTCCCTCTCAGAGACCCACATTCAGACAGCTGGTTGAAGATCACGACAGAGTGCTGTCCATGACATCGACTGATGTAAGAGCGCTCTCATCCTCACTCTTTGTCTCTCTCTCTGTTTCTCTCTCCTCATCACATTCCTTCTGAGTCTCTCTAGATATAGACAACTGTCCAAGTGCATTTGTTTAATGAGTGTTAACGTGATAAATTATGAACGCAACAAAATTTTTAACCTCATAAACACATTTCTCAAGTTTGACACTTTGAATGTAGTACTCCAGGCTGAAGTACAGCTGTTTGCTCACTGTATGTTGCTATGATAAAATCTGGGATTGTAGCCCTCTTTTTTAAATGTCTTTTAAAGTCATACATGGGCTGGAAAATATGTTTATCTTTTTGGTGATACGTTATGTCACCATAAGCATTTCTGAGCATAATAAGACACTGAGCATAATTAGTCTTGTTTAATTGGATTTAGTGCATTGATTTACATGATTTACAGTGAAGTGCCCTTAGTCTCAGCACAGGTTCCCAACCCTGGTCTTGGAGTACTCCCTGCTCTGCACATGTTAAAGTTTTCTTGCTTGGACGCACAAACTTTTGCTCAGGAAGGGCCTGTCAGTTCATTGAATCAGGTGTGTTGTAAACAGGGAAAACACTAAAATGTGTAGGACAGGGGGTACTCAGGACCAGGGCTGAGAACCTGTGCTCTAGCCTATTATATGGGAAAGTCTTCATGTTCTTTCTTGAGAACAGGCCCTTTGAATGACCAGGTTTTTATTTACAAAACTCCTAATTTTGCAATAAAACCGCAATAAAACGCAGTGTGACCACCAGGAGCAAAACAAATGAAGAATCTGTTAGTTGTAGGCTTTACTGTTGCTGCAGACAATCAATCAAAGCCTTTTGTTCTAAACTGTCTGTTACAATTTTCGTGTTTATTTTTACAAAGTTAGCTTTGCTTTCAAACCTTTGGCCTGTGTGCCATTGCAGTGTATACTATATAATGAGTGTTGTGTACTCAGCTGTTATGCATTATCACAAACCCGAGTGTATTTGTGTGTGTTTATGAACTCCACAGGAGTATTTGGATCTCTCCGTGCCGTTTGAGCAGTACTCTCCCACCTGTCCAGACTCCAACAGCACCTGCTCGTCCGGTGACGACTCTGTGTTTGCTCATGACCCCCTGCCTGATGAGCCATGCCTACCTAAACACCACCACAGCAACGGCGTCATACGGACATAGACGGCCTTAACACCACCACAGCAACGGCATCGTATACACATCAGATCCCTAAACGTTCAGCACAGTTAAGAGGGCTCAGGGGTCATAGAGACCCTGCTGTAGGAAAACCCCCTATTGCCCTCCATATAGCTGTGTGGACCAGCTTGAGTGTCATTACACTGCACAGAGCGCTCCAGCCCTCTAGCCCCACACACTGAGGCTGGAGGGTGGGAAAGGCTGTGTGTAGAGTCTGAACTGAGTGGCCACAATGGACGGACTTTAGTCCTCTCCCTCTTGCTCCTGCTCCTCTTCTGCTTCCAAACCGACATTCTGCTTTTTCAAAAGAGAATTCCTATTTTTCTACTCGGCCAGTTTATTTTTCCTTTCCTCTCGGCATTTTGAAGGGTGAAACCATTCCGTGCCTACCGAACAAGTGCAGAAACAGCTGGACGGGGCAAAAAAGAAAAGTGGAGAAACGTGTCACAGCGCAGCAACACGTTGGAGTGACACGCAGAGTGCCATTCCATACAGAACAATATGGGAAGTTGTGGGAAAAGTTTATTTTTTTCATTTACCGCAATATCTGATTTCAAACCATTGCTTTCAAACACAAGGCCAGTTTCATGTTTTTTTTTTTACTCTGTAACCTTTTTCACAGTGAACTTTGAAGAAAAGAGCCCCACATGTGAGATTTGATTTGAGCGAATATAATTGTGTGCTTTGTATGTATCTAAATTTTCTATTGTAAATATATAGATATAAATATGTATCATATTGCAGTCAGCAGCAGTGTACGTAAGAGAAAGGAATCGATTTTTAAAGCGAGTTTTAAGAAAACCATGCATTGCAAATGAGCATACACTGTTGAGGTCATGTAAACATTTAATCTTAAAAAGCAAAACAAAAGTTTTATTTGAATTAACATGTATATTTGTAAAGCTATTTATAGACTTAACATAAGGATTTTAAGGTCTAAAATTATAGTCTAGGGTTTTTGGTACTGTAAACAAAGGGTTGTTTTTTTTTGTTTTTTTGTTTTTTCAGATTTTAATTTTTGTAAGTTATTTACCACAGAGGTGCAACATTTTCTCAGCCAGTGGTTTTTGTTATTTTCATCATCTTTTCTTCCTCTTCTTTTTGTTGTTGTTCCATCTTTTTGTTTACAGTGACAGGAATGTATACAAACACTATTGGCAATATAAGTACCAGTGTAACACAATGAACCAGAAGTCAAATTCTGAGACACGAACAAAGGATGCCAAATGTTCTACGTTGTTTTGACTGTGATTTCAGTGTTGAATTGCGCCACGAGGACCACATGTGACTTTCCCCAGAGAAGAAATGCACACAATTCTAGAGGGTCAAGCACACAATGCAGAATGCAGCACTTAAAGTCACAAATTTCTTAGCATTTATCATTTGATACAAGCTCTAAAAAAGTCATCATAAACTGCATCAACATTAGATTTTCTCTTCATCCAGCACAGCTAGAGGTAAAGCTGTATTAGAGTAAAATAAGTATGTCTCAGCAGTGACAGTCTGACAGTCTTCTCTGAGGATGAACACTGTGGTCCTCTATGTTGCTCTATGATATGAAGGAATGCTTTGTGGTTAAAACCCAAATAGCATAAACAAAGACAGTAGTAACTATATGGTCAAACCGTTTTATAAAAGTGTGTTTTTTTTGGGGTTTTTTTTTTGTTCATCTATGCTAAGCGGAAATGTAATGTCAAATAACTAAGGTAATCTTCTGTCGCTACATTTGTAAAAGTGCCAAACTCTTCATCTTCCTTTCTGTTCTGAGTATGTAAAATGAGCACAGATCCTTTCATTGCTGTTCGATCTGAGAGTGCGTTGATGTCACTCGAGTGTCTCTGACCATGTAAATCTAAGCAAAGCATTCTGGGATGTCTTGATTGGGTCTCAGGGTGTATTTAGACAGTTGCGCTCCGAACAGATAACCGGCAATAATCTATAAAGGGACGAAGGAAGAGACAGCATGGTGACGTGCTTGCTGCTAAAACGAGAAAACTGTAGATTTGATACCTGATGAGCATGATGCTGTTCCTCTCTCCTCTCTGATTTCTTCTTATCGGCCCATTTTTATATTCATCAAGTGCCTGGCCCCCGAGGGTTCGATATTTTGCTAGAGGTTTTTGAATGTACAGCCACAGCAACAGGGACATAAGCAGGGTGTTTCTTAAAACTAATTTTTTTGTAAGGCACTTCTTTACTGTTGTTCTCAGCCTGACGCATCCGAGACATTTGCGTGGAATGTTCAGTCTCTTCTTCTTCTTCTTCTTCTTCTTCTTCTTCCAGGCGAGGGAGGCCGTTCTCCTAAAGGACAGAGCGCCGGGTGTTTAACTGCCGTTTTGTTTGGAGTTGCATGTATATTGATTAGAATATAATACATGCTTTCTCCTGACCCTTTGACCCCTGGCTCACCTCCGTATCCCCTGCTCTACTACTGAAAGCCCCCCCACCAGCACTGCGTAGTTCACTCAGTATAGCTGGTCTTTTTTTCCCCTTCCGCTTAAAAATCCGCATTATTTATTTCAACGTATTTATGATTTCTGTCTAGACTTACGTACAGAGATGTTAACGTCTTGATGCTTTCGTATTCCAAGATGGAGGTAGGGCCAAGAAGTGTTCTAGGGTTTGAAGAGAGTTCACTTCCAGCGACCTGGAAAATGTTTACATGAACTTTGTGACAGCGCTTTGAGACATCGTTGTTTTTCCCGCCACTTTTCGAGCTGGTTGGAATGATGAGCAATACGGTCAGATGACCATTCATCCATTCGTCTTTAATTCGTTTTCTTTTAGCTCTATTCGACAGCGCCATTCAGCTCTTATTAGGAGAAAGATATTAAGTTAAATTATAGTTTTAATTTGCAGATTATTACTGTACATCGAGTAGATTTTATATAGGTGTGTGACTTGATTCTTTTCGATAGAAGTGACAGTACTTTCTCACAAAGGACGTAGTCAGACAATGCATTCCATGTAGACTTTTTTTATTTTCTCATATGTTGTGAGGGAATGAAGTTTGCTGAATTCGAGTACCCAGATCTTTCAGCCTCCATCTACTCCTCTCTCTTTCTAACACATGAATGGGGAAACAAAAGTTTACTAACAGTTTGAAATGAATACCTTCTTTTTGGTCTGTGTCTCTGCTCTCTGGAACATTCCGTTGTATTTCGGTTCCACCCCACAGAGACGGTGGACTTGAACCTCTCTACACTCGCAGTCTGTGCCTGACAGAACTTTGCTGTCAATCAAAAAACATATTCAATAAACACACTACGAAATGAACCTCTTTTTTTTGTGACATTTCTTGCAAGCGTTCATTCTATTATTCTTATTGATTGTTATTTTGCATTGTTTTCTGCTCAGATGAATGCATTATTCAGCAGCGACTTCTTGTTATACTTTTCACATTTCTCATTTTAGCCTCGCTGCTTTCCATTTTTTTATTCATTTCTCCTCAAGAAAAACAACCCATGGCACCATTTACAGTTAAATAGACAAGAAATTACAAAGGGCATAAACAAACAGAAAGAAAATGATCAAGGAGCGTAAACAGAAACCGTGCGAGAGGGGAAACAGGCAGCACATGAGAAAAGACTTCACATTTGCCACTATTTATTATTCATCTATACATTAAGCAATGGACAATAAAATGTTTTTTTTTTAGATCTTTTTTCTTTATTCAAAAATCGTGTGTTGGTTTTTTGGGACCTGCAGGTTCCCTGGAGTCTGAAGTCTCCACTACAGCCAGAAGGGGAACATCCTGCACTTCTCCAGAGAGCTTGAAGAGGCTCATTCATCGTATGTGTGTGTAGACTTTGCTTCGCAGTTGAAGAGCCTCTTTCACAAATGTGTTTGCAGTGCTTGGGAGAGCCAGTATTAAATGAACGTTACTGTTGCGGAGCTGTGTTTGCACTGGGGGGGCGAGTTTGCATCTCTCCCTCTCTCGCTTTCTCACTCTCTTCCTTTTTCTCTCATGCTCCTTCTTGTAGGCCACACTTTCATCAGTGTACTGAGTGTAAAGGGGATAGCCAGCATAAGCTTGTTTGCCATTATGGACTGGACAGCTAAACTGTCCAGCTCAGGGCCAAAACCCCATTCTGATCCCACCATAAACAAGTATGTAGACTGAAGCTAATCTGACGTTAGCAGGCTTCTACTAAGCTAGTACTACAGGCCATACAGAAATAGGTTACAGCTACACTTTGTAAGATCTGGGGATTTGGAGACCTCTCTGGTGGACATGTGTAATTGCATACAACATGCAGAAGAACATTTCGTAATGTCATTTGTGCTTCGGACACCTTTCCTGAGCGGGTGAATCTGATGATTGCGAGCACATTGAAAGAGTTTTCAAAGAGAACTTCCAAGGATGTAAGTGAATTATCAACTACTGCCATCATATCTTTATCAGTGTAATGTTAATTTTGCATGTGAGATCAAAACATCGAGCTGGGCCTTCTTTTTGAGCCTGCGCGAGTAACATTAATACGCAAACTGGGATGTAGGCAGAAAAACACCAACAAAATCCAATCTAACGCATCTGACTTTTAATTGATTATTTCAGGCTTTACAGGGTGACTCGCAGCAGCGCACACACCTTATTTTAGTTCATTTCAAATCTCCATGGAAGCCTGTTAGCTATTAGACTAGCTTAGCAAAATGCGTCTTACTGAATGTTCAATATCACTTCAGACATCAGTGTTGAAGAGCATGTGTTTATGGACAATCATTGCAATCATACTTCATGAGTGCTTTTAGACAGTGTGTGTAATGCGTATGAAAACTCTTTCGTTGCCTCTTCAGAGAAGGACTAATGTTTTTCACCAAATTAAAAAAAAGTCTGTAATTCATGTCTGTAGTTTCATTTTGATGTTTTTGTTGGAGACAAAAAGGTTGAAATCCTGAAACATTCAACAGAAAATTGTCCGAGCAAGATTTTTCTTTCGCTGCAGTATCTAGTAACATTGGAAAGAAAAAGAAAAAAATATCTCCTTAGTATCTTTGCAGTTTCTGCTAGCCAACAATGAGATCAGATGGAAAGACAAAGGAGTCTCGTACAGCTCACATACACTGCTTCTTTTCAGCAAGACCCCAGTAATCTCACACATCTCCTCTTTTAGTGGAGACCTCAATATAGTCACACGTTTTGCCAGGATAATAATGTTCATGTTTATCTGTTGCTAAACGAAAGAAAGAAATCTCACTATGAGCACTATGAAGAGCCTTCTCAGTGTTGGTGCTGTTATAATTAATAGCCTTCTGGGCCAGAAGGATCCCATGTCTCCTTTTTGTCCAACACTATTTCTACTAAGGAGTTTTACAAGAAGCATTATTAACTCTGCTGAACCTTCAAAGATCAACATTTGGGTACGCAGGTACAGCCTGAGGTACCTCTACTATTGATCAGGATTTCAGAAGCAGGTCTGAAGGGCTAAAATGTCAGATTGAGTGCCAATATGTTTAGGAAGTGACAGTGCAATCAAACAGTCAACCAAATTCCAGTGAGTTGGACCCATTTTTGTGAGATAAAACTATCACCATGTCACTGACTGCTAGTATGACTGGTAGCCTAACCAGCTTTCAGTCAGCTGTTTGAAATGGAAAACAGAGGCAGCAGCTGTACGTCAACATTCGTTATTGAAAGACTCACTGTAAAACGGCTACATATATGGGGTAAAAATATAGCTTAATAAATTTTTCTGGCCACCACAAAAAAACTATTTCTACAATTTAATGTGCTTTTCTCCATAAATAACAAAATGACAAAGATAATAAATTAAATGATAAATTTAAAGTTAAATGCCAGCCCTATCCCATTTGGCATGCTAATATGCATGCGTAAATATGACATTTGGTTACTGTTTGAGTGTTTCCTTTTAGATGAAACAAACACTCAATGGTCTCTCAGTAACATGTCAAAAGGTTAGGGTTAGGATTAGGGCCAGGGTTAGGGTTAGGTTTTGGGTAAGGTTATGTTTTGCGTAATGGAAGGGACGTGTTAAAAATACATCTACTTAATGTCAGTAATGTATCAACAGCACATCTACAAGATATTTACTGCAATATATTCAGCTGCTTCACTACTGCTGCTTCACTGATATATTGTTGATGTGTTACTGATAATCTGTTAAGAGTTTTTTAATTATCTACAAGGGACCACTCCAAATAAAGTGTTACCTAATTTTTATACCAAATTTGTTATCCTATCTCAGTTTTTGCTTGGTCTTTCAACATCAAACAAAAACTAGCATAGCGTTTCAAGGCAGCATTTTTAAAAAAGAGGTTGACAGCAATGCTCAACAAGATTTTGTTTTTATGCTGTGGCCTTGATTTGATCACGCCGGCGTGATCAGCAGCTCATGAGGGCTAGTGATGCTCTAGCACTGTATAGTAGTAGTACATAGTACTAGAATCCCATAGGGGCACTAGCAAAAATTAGCCCTGCCATTCTCGTTTTGGCCTAGTTTTGACGTTTAAGGCCTGAACTCGGCCGAGCTCGTTTAGTCACAGTTCACAACTGTTCTCCACACATAATAACAGCTGAAGCTGATGCAGTGCTATGATAACATCAGTGTGTGTACTCCTGTTTGAAAGTACCTACCCCAGCATCATTGTGGCTAACTGGTAATGTGTTTTGCAGTATTTCTATTCTGGCCTGTGGATTCCTCAGTGATGCGTGTGTGTGCGTGTGCATGTGTGGCTTGGTTTTTCTGTAGTCTCTGCTGGTCTGCGTCCTCAGTCAACATATTTGAATATTTTTCTGACCAGAGGAACAGACCAAAACGGTCCACTGCATAAACAAACCTAAAAACAGAGAGAACACATTCTGTGTGTATGTGTGTACCGTATGTGCCGGACTCATGTCTTGCCAGGCCCCCCTCTGTAATTTTGCTAGTTAACTGTGTAGTGGGGCACTCATAGAGCACAGTGGTCTGAAGCACACACACATGCACAGTGATCTTGGGTATGAAGTAACAGGCTGAAACTGGGAGGCCTACGCATAATTAATAGCTTCACTGCGGTTACAGAGAGGGCAGGATTGCAGAATTTATTTTTTGCTAAATTTAATAAAGTAAAAACATGGGGCTTGAGGGGTATGCACACATCTTGTGTGTGTGTGAAGAGAGAAAGAGAGAGAGAGAAAGGGGGCTTGGCTGGGACTGGGCTCTGACCAGACATGCTGTTTACCGTTAGTCTGTGGCGACATTTTTCAGGCCTATTAAAAAGCCGCTGCAGACACCAGCGCTTATGACGCACGCAGGGAAAGAGGGATGGGGGGGGGAGAGGAGGAGGAGGGGAGGAAAAATGACAAGAAAGTGAGAGGGAAAAGCTGCGAGAGGAGAGATGTGTCAAACATAACGTCAGGCTGGAAGGCGCAGGGCCTTGGCTGGGGCGGTCTGGGGGACTCCCCACCTCGCTGAGAGCGGCCTGTGTTTATCGAGTCTCGGAGACACTGCAGAGGAGTGTGTTCCAGCACTGCAGCAGAATGTGAACTGTGTGTCCTGGACGTTCAGAGAGAAAGACAGTTCCTCGTAGGCCTGGAAACATCACACTTTGGTCTAAAGGAATAGTTCAGGAAAAATTTGCCCACTTTTACCACTGATGTGTATCTCCATACTTTGTAATGCACTGGAGCTACAAGGCTAATGTAGCTAACAGGTAAAGGGAGCTTAGAGCCAACAATATGCAACATGCAAACTGCATAACTAGTTTGCTATTCTTGCATTGTGTGATGCGAGTCAAGTCTCGCTCACTATGTGTGGCGTATACAGTGAGAAATTCAAACCTTTATTAGTTCTTTGAAGAGCAGTTTTGACAGTTCAGTCAGCTGTACGTGCCTGTAGCCCAAACGGTTCAGAGACACTGGGTGAATGCAGCAAAGGCCCATATAATGAGGAGTGAAGTTGCTGTCCACTCCACCACCGCCCACCGAACCCCTGCAAACGCCAGAGGAGCAAGCGGTTCTGAGAGGACATAGCACCATGCAACTTTCGATCAATAATTCATTAAATATGTTTCCATCACCATTTTTTGCATTTCTCCTTTATCAATAAACTAATTTCTCTATCTCATGTAAGCGTAAAAACTTTCGTTGCAACGTTTATGGATTTTTCCGTATTTCTGGTTTTCCATTCAGTTTTTTATGCACATTTTCAAAATTTGCAACAAAGAGGTGGATGGAAAACCCTTAACTGCCTGGTGCACTTTGCACTCAGTATGGCTAAGAACCACCTACTTTGACAGGTAAGGGTCACCTGACTGACACGCACAATAACTAACCACAGTCTATTGTTTTTCTGTGATGTGTAGAAGCTGGCGATTCATAAAATGGGTCTAAAAGAAAACATTCCATGGCAAACTCATGAGGGTATTTCTTTTAAAAGCTACTACATGCTTCCAGGAAATATCTTGTAAAACATTTGAGGATGTCATGTCATGAAATTCATGAGATTAGCGAGACAACATTGCTGTGAAAGTTTCACTCATGGCTCACAAAGCAGGCAACTCCTTGTAGAAAGTTTGTTTCCCATCAGACTGATCAAACCCCCCTGCAAACAAGGGCGGATAGCCAATCAGAATAGAACTGATAGCTTAGCTTACTATGGATATCAGGCGAATAACGTATGTGCGGGTGGAGACTAATCTGTTAACTACGACATCTGTGAAAAAGACAATTGCACATTTACCGCTAACATGAGGCCAGAACATGTTCGTTCGAGGTTTCCTTTTTAGTACTGCATGGAGCTACGCGGCTAATGTAGCTATCAAGTAAAAGGAGTGTAGAGCCAACAGAAAGCATTGTGCAAACTGCATGTCAGTTTGCTCTTCTTGCAAAACAAAAATACATAATTAACAGTAGTAGCAGCATCTCAAGGCCTGCGTGTCGTACCACACCAGAAACCACATAAGCAAGTGTATTTGACATGACTTCATGCAGTTAGAAGCAAGTGCCTGATGATTCAGCTATGCAGTTTGCACAATACTTAACTTTAAGCTTCAGTGACTTGCTAGCTACATTAGCCTCATCCAGTTCAAAACTAAAAAAGCAAACGCCACAAATCAAATATGTCTTGGTTAACTACATTTAGGGTAAGGAAAAAATTGCATAGATTTGCTTTTTTGTTAAACTATGCCTTTAAAAGACTGAGTGTGCTTGAGTGTATAATAAAGAATAATAAATATGTGTGAGCATTGCAGTTGTGGAAAATGAATGGCGCTTCTACAGGGCCTTAAAGTCTGAAAGGGTACGATTTATAATGATAATTCCTACTTTATAAGACATCTGAGGTTTCGTGGTTTTATCTGACGCTCCAAGATCCAGAAAGGCCAGACCCCGGCCCAGCGAGAGCACAGCTCAGCTCCAAAATCCTGCTTTACTCAGCACAGACACTGCCACTTTCTCAGCTATTACAGTCATTATTCATAAGCAGCATTGGGAAATGTTTATAAACGCTATAAGCAAAGAAAGGAAATGGTTGCATGTTTCTGATGTCGAAGTGAGGTGCGTGGTTAAGTATGTGTCCATGTGTCCATGTGTGTGTGAATGGTCTTCTCCTGTAACTGGGCCTTGGAATGTTGTCAGAATAACTATGCCAAATCAGCAATTAGTGAGGCTGTGTGTGAGACAGCCGTGAAGAAGAGTGAGGTTCAGGGACA
>JAILXH010093839.1:62792-76025 GCA_023558415.1 Piaractus mesopotamicus | reverse complement strand
TTTTTTTTTTTTTTTGGTTTTTTTTTGTAAATAATTTGCACTTAATAGTAATTTTGGCTGTAAATTAAAAAAAATATGAAGGGTGGTTTCTGACTTTGGCACAGTGCTGTATACTGTACATGCACAGGCATTAAGTGTGTATTTGTTATTGGACAAAACTTTTCCTTTATAAACAAAGACTCCCTCTTTTTCCTCTCTTACCTCCTTGGTTTTCCGTCTTCTCTCTTGGTGACATTTCATTTTCCCTCAATAGAGGTAAAACTACATTTGATTGCTGTCTGGCTCCCCATCTGCTGGGTTTTGTTGGGCTCCCTGTGGCCTGTGCTTGACCTGCAGGTGTGTGTGAGTGGACGCTCCCCTGGCACTGACCGCAGCGTGCTGGCCCTGCAGCAGCCCTGCGCCCAGCAGGAGCTCCGCGCTCTTCTTCATGCCACATTAGCCCACTGCAGGCTCACAGGGACAGGGCAGGGAGGGAAGCAGATGGGGTAAAGCATAAAGTCACACAGAGATGTAGGAGAACACTCTGTTATCTTTTTTGTCAAAGCCCTGTGTTGAGATGACTTGTATTATGAGTCGTGCAATGAAAAACTTTGATAACAAAAATGCACAGAGGTGGGCAGTAACTAGGTCTGTTTACTCAGCGCAATACTGGTTGTCTATCTTGTCCATCGATGGCTTCCCTCCTTAAAATTTCAATGCGTTTGTGCTTTTCTGAGTTTCAAATGATAATACTTTTACTTATATTCAAGCATATTTGTAAAGAAAGTAATCTACATTTGACACAGTTACATGTTAGCCATCTACTTTTAGTTACTAATTATATTTCAGAGTTTAATTTCAGCTCCTGTGCTGTTTTGCTGCTGCCCACACCTCTAATTTCAGAGCATTAGCATATTATTTTAGACCAAATGTATCCCAAAAAAGGAGGAACAGCACCTTGTAAACATAATACCCTGTTTGCTGCATTCGGTAGGAAGTTCTATTGCAGGTTAGGAGTATTTTGAGCTGAAATTTTGTCACTTTGCTAGGCTGGTTTATTTCTATTTGGGTCATTATTTCATTGAAGTAACAGTCAGGGCTCAATTTGAATGCAAGGGCAAAAACTGACGTTGCCCTTGTCCATCAGGTTCTGTATGTCATTATGTGGCATATAGACCTAAAAACCCCAAATGATAGCCGAGCTGCTCTTTCAAATACGGATTTTACATAACTGGTAAAATCTGACAAGAATTACATAAATAATGTGTGTTGTTTGGCTCAAATAACAGACAAAAACTGTATTTTTCATGTTGTTCTGGTTACTACGCATACACGTATGTCCACTTCTTCCTGCTTATCTTTGCTTAGCTTATCTTGCTGATCTGTTAAACCTTTATAGCCAGATCACTTCACTCAGCTGAGGCAGGCTTAATGCAAAGGACCACTTAGAGCTCAGTTAGTGGAAGACCATTTTCTAATATAGCTCTTAACTCCCTTAAAACAAATGACACTTGCACAGATTGTTCCAGCCAGTATTTTTATTGCAAACTAATATGATCTAAAGTAAATTTTCTAAGTCAAAATTCATTATATGTCAGCATATGCTAAAAAAAAAGATTAAAACTAAAAAATGCTGCTTGCATAAGTATTCAACCTCTTTAGACTAGTTGGAGTAAGTTACTACCAGCTTTGCACACTATTTGGGCAAGATTTCCGCTCATTCTTCCTGGCAGATTTGCTCCAGGTTGTTCAGGTTGGATGACACTTGTGGGCTGCACATTAGATTTAGGTGGGGACTTTGACTTGGACATTGTAGAACATTCATCTTTTTGTTGTTCAACCGCTCCTGTGTTGCATTGGCTTTTTGCGAAGAGATTATCTTGCTGAAATGAGAAAGTTTCTCTCAAGCTTTTAGCAAACTCAAGCAGGTTGTCTTACGGTATCTCCCTGCAATGTGCACCATCCATCCAGCCTTCAGTTTTACCAGATGCCCAGTTCCCGCTGAGGAAAAGCATCCCCACAGCATCATGCTGCCACCCCCATACTTTACTGTTGGGATGGCACCTGTTGAGGAATGGACATTGCTAGGTTTGCACCATGTGTAGTGTTTTAAAATTTGGCCAGAGAGCTCAATTTGTGTCTCATCTGACCACAAAACCTTATCCCACATCACTCTGATGCTTTCTGACAAACTCTAGATGCTTTTACGTGTTTTTCCTTCAGGTTTCTTTCGAGCCACTCTCCTATACAGGTCAGTAGTATGCAGAGCTGTTGATATTGACTGGTGCACCTTCACACCAGTCTCAACCACTGAACTCTGTAGCTACTTCGGAGTGATTTTCTGGCCTCTCTGTGGCTACTCTCATGAGATCTCTTCTTGCTCCAATGCTGAGTCTTGAGGGACGGTCTTGTCTAGGCAGTGCCTGGTGATATGATGCAGCTTCTGTTTTCTCATAATTGATCCGACAGCGCTCACTGGGACATCCAAACACTAAGATATTTTTATAGCCTTTTTCTGTCTTGTGAATGTCTATGTCTTTATCTCTTTATTTATCACTTTATTTTCTAGAAAGGTATTCTGAATTTCGCAGCATGAAACATGGTTTCTATAGCACAGAGGTTGAATACTTATGTAAACAGCATTTTACACTTAGTAATTAATTAGTTTATTATTTTGAGGGTCAGTCTTTTTAAATAAAATATTGCACAGTACCACATATCACTTGTAGTGTAGGTGAATGTGATGACTTTTAAGGAACTTGAATACTTTTTGCAAGCCACTGTCTGCATAGACGCTGTTAGAATAAATCCTTGTGTCTCAAACGTAGTAACTTTACAGAAGGAAAAAACTTTCGTAACTTGTAATGAAAGTTAATGGTACAAGTTGTTTTCATTGGTCCATCCATTGGTGAAATTTCAACACATTGCAAAAGGTATAAGAATTGAGGCTGTTTTAGAGCAAAGGGAAGTGCATTCCAGTCTTAGTATAGTGTTACTAATAAAGTCCTCGGTGAGTGTTTACTGTGTGTATTTTTATTTTTATTTTTTTTGGAAGGGCGAGACTTCGTGTAATGTTGAATGTTATGAAGTGTCCCATTCCTGTTTCAAGGAGCGACTCTACCAGCTTCTGCAAATGAAGAGCTAGTGCGAATCATACCCATTTTCCATTGTTGACGTTATGGATGAAAACCATTCATTTCCTATTAGTCAGCAAGTTGCTCTCGCATGTAAAGCTACACCACTCAAGTGGTTTATTCTGATGAGCAGATGCTAAACTAATTTATCTGTACTAATTTATCTCCAGCTGGGACAGTTCTGGACCTGTTTACTCCAGCAGGCTATGGGTACTGACTGGTGTTCCCTAATGAGCAGGCCAAGGGCAGTTTGTAGGGACTATGAGTGCCTCAAACAAGAGAAAGGCGAGGTCACACTAAGTGCTCGGAGGACCACATCAGAGCAAGGTGAAGGCTGTTTTGGGGGTAACAGTGGTCCCTCTTCAAAAGAGGGTCATGAGAGGAGGCAGAGGAAGTGAAGCTGGCTGCGAAGAGATGGGGAGTGAGGGAGAAAGAGTGATTTGCCGCTCTTCTGTGCTCCAGATGCTATCATTACTGCTCTTTAACTCAGAGGGGGGTGAGCGCTACCTGGCTTTGTCCTGTCTTCTTGCTGGGAAGGCTTTATTTACCGGTGGCAGGTGCTGATCCAGTGCCACGGATAGGCTCATTAAGAGGAAGTGGGGTGGAAGAGGATGCTGTTATTGTAGGATGGCGCAGGGACGAGGGAGAATGCAGCAAGTGAGGAAATGCTCACCTGTCAAAGGTGCTCTTTCTCGCAGCTGTGCAACTCTATAGAAGCTTCCCGTGGAGCAACCCAGAGAGAGAGAAGAGAGAATGTGCAGCGTTTAGTTTAGCATTTTGCCTCCTCCTCAGCTTTGCCCTGTGATTGACAGGTGCTCCTGCACGGCTTCCTTGGAGGAGACCCTGGCAGATCTCCTATCGGCTTCTCTCTCTGTCTACTCCCTGCTCTTATTTCCTGTCTGCGTGGCCTACAGGGGTTCAGGCTCAGCGGTGTAGGAACACTGGGGTGCACTGTTGCGGGCTTGATCCAGACAGGAGCAGCACGTCTCATAGGGGGAAATTTTGAGAAAAGGCCATTTGTAATTCCACATCGCTACACGTCACTACTCCAACGCTACGCCTAGAGAATAATTGAATAATCAAATATTGGTGTTGGAACTGTTGGCCCATGGCTGTAACGTCTTTAGGTGTTACTGCCTTCCAAAGCCTAGGTGGCACTAAAAATTGCATGCCATAAAACTCTTACAACTGCTGTGCTAAAACTCTGATGTTTTGTGTTTTGCTCTTTAGTACCCAGTGTGCATTACTGATGTGTGTGAACAGTACAGTAAAACTGAACAATGCATAAACATATATGGAGACTCAGCTAGTCTAATTATAATTCACTTGTTCAATAAACAAGTAATAAAATTAATGAATAAATGAATGAAGGACTGAATGAACGAATCATCGACAGCCTTAAGACATTCCCAGAAGCCAATGCAAGGATTTATGTGTCAGCAGTGAGGGGAGAAATTAGGAGAATGTCTGGCAATTTAAGAGGGAAACTTTCTGCAGCTCCAAACGACTGCTTAATTAGAATAATTAATACTTCTCACCATGGAGTTGTCTCATAACCTTGTCAGCATGGAACACCAGCATTAGCACATTATTTTGGCCCAAAAAAAGGTTATTAGAGGCAATCGCTGTTTGAACATTTCTTCGAAATCCCCTAAAGGTACAGGAAATCACTGTATTTGCACTTAATAGGAGAAGTGGAAATGAAAGCGTCAGCTGACAATAGTTGGCCGAGCGTGCTGCTGTTGTTTTTGAGTCAGCTCCCTCGTACATTCTCTCCCCAGTGAGTTCTCTGTGTTCTTTACTCAGTAAATCTGTGCTGTGTTTGTGTAGTTATTTAAAGCACTGAAAAATTTATGGTAATGAGAGGCTCTGTTGTACAATCACGAAGAGTCACACCTTTTGTTCTGCTCACTCCTCATCCATGTATTACATAGCATGCTTGCAATTGTAACTTTTTTGCTAAATATAGACTATATGACACACTCATATTCCAGATCCGTAGGTTAGATGTTTTTGTAAATGTACATGTCTCGAATACAAATCATTTGATTTGTTGAATTCATTGATTCAATGGGGACAGTTTCAAAGTCTTAAATCTCTTTTTTGTTTGTACGCATTCACTGAAAACTGTCCTTGGGCTTCAGATGTGAAATATGGTGCTGGAAAACTTTTAGCAAGGCCGAACATCTTTGTGAGTTTACTAAAGGATTTTCAGTGACTCCCTATTGACAGTGGCCTTTGCTTTTAGACCTATTTCCACCTGCATCAGTAAAACAGGCCACTTACCCAAAGCCCTCCTGTAGGAACTATAATTCAAAATACAGTCATGCTTATCTCATTAAATGTATACTTCAAAAGGAAGATAGTGCAGCACAAATGTTATTGCCATGTCAGTAGCTTAGAGAAAATGAACTACTCATAAAGATATAGTGTCTAGGCCACGTTCTTAAACAAAGAAAGATCTATTCTGTTGACAGGCAGCACCGATTTTGCCATATTTCTCCACTTTCTGCACCAGAGCAGTCAACTCCTCCCATTTCCCATCCAATCTCACATCCAGGTAATGACAAAAACTCCCTGTGGTGTTCTCTCTCTTTTTCTTTTTTCAAAACCTCTTCTATTTTTTCACTCTAGTTGTGTTTTTTACCTGCTCTGGAGAGATTTAGTGAAAGAGAAGGAGAGAAAAAGATGACAGTGTTTATAAGAGCGATGCTGGAAGAGAGAGAAGCTCATGGATCAGCCGAGCTGCTGTTGTCAGGGGAGCGCAGGGGAAGTATTGATTCTAAAAGATGAGCCAGCGGTTACAGGCAGTGCAGGAATGTCTGCACCTCGCTCTTTCTCTTTTTCTCTCTGTCTCTCTTTCTCTGTCTCTGTCTCTCTCTCTCTTTCTTTCCACCTGCTCTGTCAGGGGCCTTGATGTTGGACCTCTACAGATGCTCACATAAGGCAGGAAATCATCTTCACTGTTGCCATTCTTCAAGGATTAGCCCTTTCACTCGAGTCACGTAACTTGGTAAATGAGGTCTTCATGCTGTCAATAAAAACAGTGTGTATTGCTTAGGCACATATATTGGGTGTCAGTAATGAACTTCATCAGGGATTTAGCTATTTTTTTTTAATTTGCCTTCTGGATCTAATTTTCAGGAGAAGTTTTGACCTTTTTGTGGCAAATTTGTCTAACCTTGTATTGTTCAGTATTGTTAAGTATTCTGCACAGATGTTGCAACAGATTTAGAAAGAAGTTTGGTCTTCCCACCAAAAAAGTTCCATGTTCCACTTACATCATTCACTTCAGTGTTGCTGAACAATCCAAAAACTTTTATAAAATATCATGGACTAACCTATCAGCCAGAGGCAACTACAGTGTCTAAGTTGTCACAACTAGTTTCTTTGCTGAAGTCAATGTCAGAGTTGGATTTTTTGTGATGTGTTATACTTTTTCATTTAGTTCAGTTTGTTTTATATTGCACTAGATAAAATGCATTAGTTATACTTGAGGGTGTTTGTTGATTGGTCTGGAATTTGGTGAGTTCTCAGTTACTTTCACTTATGCTTGGACCCACCTTCCAAAACTACACTACAAAGTATCTGGACAGCCCTTCTCAGTAGTGAATTTAGCTACTTTAAGGTGATCTCATTGTTGATACAGGGGTTCAGCTGTGCAACAGCAGTACATGAGCCTAAAGTCATCATGCATCACATAGAGGGGTATAAAGTCCTTCAGCATTGGGCTGTGCAGCTGCATTCTCTAAAGCAATTATCCACCATCCAGTACCTTTGGGATGAATTGCAGTGGCATTTGTGATCCAAACGTCCTATTAATACCCTTGATGTCAGAAGAAATGTTTGTTAAGAAGGTGTCTACAAACTTTTGGACATACAGTGCTGTGCAAAAATCAGAGACCACCGTTCATTTATTTAATTTCTAGTTAAAACAGACATTAAGTTCAATTGATTTTTCAGCATCAGAAAAAAACATATTACATAACATGTATAAACACCAGCAGCTTTTTTGTTTGATTTGCAAAATTTCTGCAGATTTTTGTCTTTTATTTTTTTAATTGCTTCTTGACAGGCAAATTATATGAATAATACAGCACTGATGTGCCTTTAGAAGAAGAGGAAGGCATGGTCTGATAATGCGCTCTCTTATTTTGGTGTGGACCATTGTAATAATGTGCTATCACCAGCAGTAAACTAAAACAAAGCCCACTTGGAAATGCACCAAGACCCTGAATCAGTATGGTCCAGTTGTGTAGCGACTACCCGTGCATGGGTTTAGTGCTCACACGTGTCAAAATCAACTGAACTAAAGAATTTTATTAGTGTTTTATTGGTCCGCACCAAACAAGGTAGGTTTTAAAGTGCCCTAAAACCCATGTGTCATCTTGGTATATGTACAATGTTTCCTTTTAAAAATAGGACTCCTACAGGGGCTTTTTTCGCCACCGCATTTGAAATTTAGGGATATTTTTTTAAACATACAGGGGCATTTTGGCCTTGAGACCTCATTAATTTTTTTGGTGCTGCTTGCTGTGTTTTAATTCATAACCATCCATTTCTTCAGCAAGTGCCGTTTAACATGTACTAAAAATATAGTTAGCCTGACCTTTCCAGGACAGTAGAAGGCAGAGTCATGGATGAGCTCACATGTTGAAGTAATGCATTTTATGTGAGCGGGTTCAGTCCAACCTGTCCATGGTTCTGAATCACTGGAGGGCATGCAGCTGAACAGATGGTTATGAGTTTAGTTAAGCTCTGATAATTCAGTTACACTCTTCGCTACACACGCTGGCCTGCTCATATAGGTTACCCCTGAAAAAACAGTTTTTTATGTAATGCAGTCATATTTGCCCCGTTTACTGTGACTGGAAGTTAACTTGGTCTTGAGTTTGTGACTCCTGTACTGAGTGTGTATGCGCAAGGTAATTTAATGTCACCTGCTGTATTGATATTCTTACCGGATTGTGGCTCCATCCAAAGCAGTTTGGTTAATCAGTGAAGCTAATGAAGCAGTGCATTCCATCAGTACACCATTATCTACTAATGCTGCGTATACTTCTCAGCTATGTTTAATCTCTTCAGCATTGCACCCTAAGGAAGTGCTGAAGCACTCAAATGTTTTCATATCTGCTCTAACCTGCAGGAGTAGCAGAGGTGATAGTGCTGGTTGGAGGACGGCAGGCCATCGGCATGAACCAGCGCTCCCTCACTGCGGTGACCTGCTTTAACCCCCAGAACAGCAAGTGGTATCCCCTCGCTAGCCTACCCTTCTACGATCGAGAGTTTTTCAGCGTCATCTCAGCCGGAGATAATATTTATCTTTCAGGTACTTACTTGTACTTGTGCATCATTTAGCGTGCTCTTATCCAGAGACACATACAGAAGTGCTGCAACTCAACCAAGCATCAGTTTGTTAGCTGACACACACATGACAGAGGCAGTTTGTTGTTTTTTTTTTTTGTTCTAAAGACAACAGCATTTTCATCTTTTCCAATTTGAAATAGACATAACAAATATTCAAACATATGCTGCATGTTAAAACAGTCCAAATCTAGGCAAATAAACACTAATTAGAGCACTACAGATCTACAGCAAAGTAATGAGGTGTGATTGTAAGTGCGCCCTCTCCTCAGGTGGTACGGAGTCAGGGGTGACGGTGGCAGATGTGTGGTGCTACATGTCTCTGCTGGACAACTGGAACCTGGTGTCCCGCATGACCGTCCCCCGCTGCAGACACAACAGCTTGGTGTATGATGGGAAGCTCTACACTATCGGAGGACAGGGTGTGGCCGGAAACCTGGATCACGTTGAAAGGTCATTCCTTCTTTTGCTACTATGGGGAAAAAAGTGCTAGCCTTGATTTAGCTAGTACTTTAGTGATTTAATCCTCAGAATTATTTTTGTCAAAATGTTTTTAACATTTAAAATACATTATAAAATTATTGATCTGTAATTTTTAGTTCTGGCAAAAGTAACATGTTAACAACACATTAGTAATGTGTTAATAATGTGTTAATGTGATAAATTAGTAACTCCACAATTTTTTAACACAGTTTTCCTAGTTTGACCCTCTTGGACTGTAGTTTCAGCCTGAAGCCCCCCTGCTGAAGCTTGAAACTCATGTGCTTTTGCGGTGACTGTGATGTTTTTTTTTATAAAACCAACGTTTTTTCTAGCTACTGTAAAGCCATGAAATTGTTAATCACTGAAGGATGTTGAATCTTAAGTAAGCAAAGCACTGCTAATAATGGCAATATCAGTACTGTACAAAAAGTACACAAATAATACAATTCATCACAATTAATTATTTCAATTGTTTGACAGCACTAGTAATTCTATATTTACAAAATTTCAGTGTTACATGATGAATTAGATTCACATTTTACTTGCACACCATTTATTTTGATGTCATTAAATGACAAAAAACCTAGTCTTTTTTTTTCTTTCCACAAAACAAGATCATACAAGTGCTGTATCAACTGAAAATGTAGAATACAAAATTTTGACTTCGGCTTGTTTCAATGAGCTACGAGTCAGAAGTAATTAAACCCAATGTGTGAAGAGGTGCATGTGCCATGGACGGCCCAGGAGGGTTAATATTTTAAAAGTGACGGGTAGTTTAGGTTGAGTATATCAAACGCTTGAAGCGAAGACTATAAATACCCTGCTGATAATTCAAGAAAATTTACCAGCAGGGACTGTATTTTGAAGGCCTGAGATGGAATGGGTTCTATCTCCATATAGCCATACAAACAGCAGCCCTGCTTTGAATATTTTTCATGCTCCTCTTGCTCACAGCACCTCTCGCTGGTGCCTGGAAGTTACTGACGTGACAGTGTGTGAAAAAGGCCGAGTGCTCCGGTTGCAGCCAGCCCACGAGGGCGAGATTAAACGGGGCAATCAAAAAAACATTACGGCTCTTATTAAAGGAGGCTGCTGCGCCTCATTATGGGAGTGAATGGAGCTCAGGAGTCCCTCTCAGCACATAAGTCCCTCAAAATGAAAACCCATAATTCGATATTTTTCCTTAATGCTTCCACGCTGTGGCATTATGATGGAACACTTTCCTCCTCCCAACAACCGTATAATAGTAACACCTTACTCGTGACTTAGAGACTCACCAACACTTCGCATTTCCACTCAAAGAGAAACATTAACGTTTTGGGAAGTGTCATGTGGAATATATCACAGTGGTTTATGAGAGGGAGCTTGTGGAGGAGGGTGTGGGCATGGGCTTGCAGGAGGCTGCGAGAGAGGTTGCCGACCAAATGTCCCTGGATTCAATCGAGGCTGGGTGGACCTGTCTGTGATGTGCTGGTAAATGGATCTAATAACTTCACCGCTCACCGTAACATTCACATTATTTACGCTTCTCTGGGTTCAGCCAACAGTCGGTGTGCTGCGCCTCCGTCTAGATGAGCGGCACAGGGATCAGCATGCATTATTCGTGTTGCCATACAGTATGCTATTTTAGCTGTAGGCAGCCTAGTTCCAGCCCATGCGAATATAGCATCTGAGTTTACACTGTGTAGATGATGCACATTGTACACAGGAAAAGGTCTCTATTTTCACAGTAAGGCTTTCTTTCACAACAAGTCAGTGCAGCTCCCGGCTCAGCAACAATGACTCCTGCATGCTACTGCCTTATTTCTCTCATTATTATACTATTTACTGCAAGCCACGTCCAGCACAATGTGAAGTCTCACACACAGACTTGCCAGGCTAACGTCCATGGTCTATAAAGCTTTAGTGCCTAAGCAGAAAAAAAGGTTATTTCTGCTGTTTAAATTAGTCTTCTCCTTTAATAACATGAAATCACATAAATAGAGTATAAACAAAATAATAGATTTTTCCCTGTAACACTGTTATGAGATTAACTAGAACACTGCTGGCTTAATGTGTGAAATGTTATGTCTCTGTGTTAATCTGCTAGTGAGCAATGAGGGATCAAAGGGGAGGGGTGAGATCCCCCTGCTATGAAAGCAATTCACACCTCTGCAGGAAGATGGCTGTGCCAACATAAAATGGACAGCACAACTACAGCTTTTTTTATTAAAAAATCATGTACAATTGCCACAATGAAAAATAGCATTTAAACACAATAACAACACTTTTTTAAATGTTGACTTGTTTGCTCACCTGCAAAAATGAAATCTAGTTCACTTCTGATTTTGTAAATCATACACACTTCCGTTGGAATGTATGCCATGAACGTTATTAAAGAAAAAAAAAATGCATCGTTCAACTGAGGGGCCTCCAAAACACATGGTAATTAATTTTATGACCACAGTGAAAAAGGATTAAAGAAGCACATTTGTACATAGGAATGTGCTACATTTGTTGCCATTTATTGTGTCTCTAATGTAACAAATTAATAACCAGCCTTTAGTGATTTGAATTTCACTCTGAATGTGTATCAGTAACGTCAATTATGTTTCTATCATTGTGTACAAGATGGACAAGGCTTCCTTTCTTGTTGGATACACTTTGCCTTTTTCAGAGTGTGTGCAGTTCAGATCAGTACACGCTTATTATTAATTTTTTAATTGTTCTTGTTGTAAAATGTAGTTAGTGACATTAACAAAATAAAAATCTTGCAATGTTCAGCTTATTTAGATCATGTATCAAAATAAGCACAACAGCAGCACTGAGAAATCACATCATTAATGGAGAAGAACAGATTAAAAAGCATAAATAGCTGCTTTTTTGCATCAAAAACCCTCCGGGGGTTAATGAGGGGGACATCGCAGAAATCTCTCAATGTATTGCGATTTTGGTTTGATAGGTTTAACTAATCATAATGTACCTTCCAGTACTCCTCTGTGTGAAAGAGGTGGTGGGTCAAATGAAACCACTGTGGAATGCAGTTTGCACTGCTGTTGCGCCAGACGCTGGAGCTCTCCCATTGGCTGTTTGGTATGCCGATAGAGTTGGATGGAGTGCTGGGCCATGGCATGTCGAGCACTCCGCTCTCCTGTGGCTGGCTGATTTGCCTGTAGTCTGAGGGTGATTGACACTGCTGCTGAGGGAGAATTTGTTTATGAGCCCGTGCTTACGGCCCTCGAGTCCAGCTCTCCTCGCCTCCCTCAGCCCCTGACTCGCCTAATTTGTGGCCCGCCATCCATCGTTCTCTGGCTTTTTTCATGCTCCTAACCATGAAATCTCCCACACTCGGAATTATGTCTTCAATCAGGCCTCTCCCAAGGCTGCTGCATGCTGCCTTTCTGTCTGCCCAGCGGGAGGCTCAAAGCAGCGCTCAAATGGAGAAGCCTGGAGCGCTAGGCCTGCCTGCAGTCTCTGGATTATTGGGAGAAGGGCTTGGAGAATTTGTTCGGGGCATGGTTTCTGCTGTGCGCCAGGGAGCATACAAATTTAGATTTGGCTCATTTGCTTATGAACGCGATAGATAAGTGGCTGATTGTTTTGCCATAATGGAAATTTCATTTCGTGTAAATGAAATACAGACAGTATGGTACATACAGCCATCTGATTAATTATGAATTACTGATCATAACAGTGTTACCACCCAAATTGGTTTGCTTTGATTTTATTACAAAGAAAGGTTTATGCTCTTAAAATGACACAAAGCATTCTTTGAGCAATGCTACAGAAGAACAGGTTTTGGTTTCCAGCAGAACCATGTTTGAGACTTGTAGTTTTAAGGGTTCATCCTAGAAGTTTACATTGTGTGGAGGCTCTTTAGAAGGTTCTTTACAGTCACACATCTCATTTACTTGAAGAAACCGTTCATTGAATGTTTTCTTGGAGAATGAAATTGGTTTCTTCTATTCTTCTATAGTAGGGTTCTTCAAATCCAGACCTTGAATCCAGTTTGAGTCCTGGATTTTGCAGTCTCTGGTGAACTACCAGTGATTACAAACTCCAGGACGGAAACAAGATTCAAAGTCCTTACTTGAAGAACTCTGTTCTTTGGCATCACGCACAGAACTCTTGTTGGCACCTTTATTTGAAAAAAATGTAGTAGAAAGAAAACTGTGTTAGAAGTGCCAGCAAAATGTCGGTCAGCAATGGTCAAGCAGTGCTTTCAACTGTCATTTCAATGCTTTTTGACTATTTTGGCAAATCCTTGCCCTTCCCATTCTAAAAACAAAGAGAG
>JAILXH010093839.1:42522-62447 GCA_023558415.1 Piaractus mesopotamicus | reverse complement strand
TCTGGTTCTTTTTTTTTTTTTTTTTTTTGCATACAGCTGGATTTGGCCCCAGAGAACAGCTTTTTATTTATTTTCTGGATTATGTCTGTGGCTAAACCTTCACTTCACTGACCTGCTTTTTCATGTGCTGTTATATTTTTGTTTGGTTTGGTTTTTTTGTTCCTCTAAAGTCTCATGTGGTTGCTTTTAGTTGTGTATGAAAAACAGTACAACATTTTATCTTATTTAAAATACGCTGACTTTATCAGAAACATCCGTCCCCTTCAAACTCGCCTGCAGCGGTCGGGCTCAAGGCCCTGAAAGCAAAGAGGAAGAAAAAAGAGAAGCACCTGCAACACTCAAGTGAGAATCTTTAAAGAATATACAGTGGGGGACGAGGCAGGGGGGTGGGGGGAGACAACCCAGCAGGTTGGAAATATAATTGTCTATCAGAGTGTCCTTTCCTCGATGACATACTGAGCATGGCTCTATAGAATTTGCATGTAAAATATACAGTGAAGCTAAAGTCCATCAGACACAAGCTTAGTGTGACTAATTAGCAGAAGGCCCAGGAACACAGGGCTTCAAAGCCGGTGCTGGCTCTGTTCTGGGTTCAAAACCTGTGTGCAGGGAGAGGAACCCCACCATGGACGATTCAGTGAGATAGAATCTGTCCTGCCATAAGTTCAGCTTCCCTCCAAATAAATGTTTTGACACTAATCCTAACCCCATTGTGCTGTAACCTGAAGAAGCTGTCAGGCCTGTCAGTGCCCCCAACTGACACAGACACACACTCGCTTGCTTGCCAAAGGTTTGGTGGCACCTTCTTTTGCTCAGATTCTATAAAGACACAATAAACTTTTGACATCACTCTTTAGCATCACTTTGGATGGGTTGCTAAAGAAATCCCTTTTCCTGCCGAAGTTCAGAATATGTGTGTGTTGTAGGGTGTTGGGGGGTGGTGGGTTAGTATTGTGGCACCCCTGCGGGCACCACAACAGCCATGTAGCAGTTCCTGTGCACCCTGCCATGTTAATCCAGCACTCAGTGGGATTAGTGAATCTTCAGAACTTTGTCGCCTGCTGTGCCCCTCTGCTCTCTCTCCCCCGGCTCCCCCTGTCCTGCTGCTTAAGCCCCCTTCTTCTGCCCCGTCACCCCATTCTCTCCATGTCTTCTCCAGTGGGGAGAATTGGTATGACGAAGATCTGAACCCTCTTCGAAAGCCCTCGCTAATTACCAGCCTTTCCTCTTGCTCCCTCCCACCCCGGCTGCATGTGCCGTGGGCGGTGTTCTCAGCACCCAGCGGGGCGGCTGGCTTCTTCCCACTCAGTCGACCAAGCTCGGAGAGGAGGCCAGGCAAAGACTCCGCTCAACCCACCCTCTCCAAGAGGGGTATATTTAGCCCCAGTGGGTAGCTAACAAGAGCTATCTGCAGTATGTCTTTTTGAGCAGTCACATCTCTCCAGCACAGTGTTTCACAGTCCTAGTCCTGGAGCAGTGGCATCATTCCTGTTGACTTTGTCATCCTATTGTTTTGTGAAAAAGTACATAAAAACACCAATAGATAACATTAAAACTTATGTTTCAACAAAGTGGAAAGTGCAACGGGACAGCAAGGATATCTATCTACTCCTTAAGAAAAGACTCTACCCCTCACCCCCCTCACTCTGTCTATGTCTCAAACATAACTTTATTATTTACTCTACACGTTGCACACAACCCTCTGCAACAGTGAGGTGAGGAGTGTTAAGGTATAATGAAAGTAAGAAGGTGCAAAGTGAACTGTTTTATGTGTCTTACATCACTGACTTATGAAATGCATGACAAATGCAGGGGTGTGGCACAGTGTTGCCAACAGAAAGTGCCATTATTCATCACTCTAACACAGTGACACAGTCTTACACCAAACTCTGATGCCTTCCTATGTTCACAGTGTCACTGATACTTACACTGCTCCATAGCATAACCTGTGGTCATTCGCAGCGTAGCTGATGAAATGAATTTTCCTCATACCGTAGCTGTAATTCTTTCCACAACTGTTGTTTACGCAAGTTTCCCCACTTTAATAATGCACACAAACGCTACTTGGGCACTAATAGCTCTCCCTTGTAAAGGACCTTCAGTCCGCCAACCTTAGGTGAGTCTAAATAACAAGCCATATGAGGTGCATATGACAAAAAAACAACTAAAAAGCACAAATTATCAGCATCAAGTTTATCAACCTAGAGATAAACAGCTGAAGCCAACTGAACCATATCACAACCAGCCTGTTCAAAAACACAATCTGTGTAACCTTTAACAAAAAACATATATATGATTTGTCAAAAAATAAGATAATGCCAAGCAAAAACATGCCAGTACCCCCCTGGGCTTTTATACTTATTTAAACTGGTCTTTGTCCTATTTAAACATGAATTGTGTTCACTTAACATTTAATTTTTCAACACAACTTTCCTCAAATGGATTTAAAACTAGCACCTTAACTGATTCTGCAGGCAATGTTGGCCTGAAGCTTTTGATTGGAGGAAATGTGACCAATCGTTTTAAAGCACCTCATTCATTTTATGTAGCAATGGCCACTTGATTGCTCAAAGGCATTTTCTCCAGTCAGACTTTAGTATTTTTCTTTGCTGCTGATCGGCTAAGAACAATGTACTGATTCTGATGGAGAGGTTGGAGTCCACAGGGGCGCAGCAGCAGAGACTATGGCGACTGCTTCTCACTGTTGTGAATATGATTTATAAACTAGTGTTAATTTTGTCTGACCAACCATGTTTATCTGTGTAAAAGTGCAGTTTCATGGTAGCTAGCTAGCTATGATAATACTGTGTTTCCTATGTTATTACCTTAGGTGAGCTAGGTCGCTAGTCAGTTTTTTACTCTGAAAATGATGCTGGACTTCTTTGAAAAATTTTGTTTGCATGACACCTCTGTCCTGAAGTATCAGTGCCTTACCAAATGCATTGTTTTCTCTGACATACCCAGTCTGACATACTTACTTCATTAATTAATTAAATGCAAAATCAGTTAATTAACTGATGAGGTAAAGTGGGTGTCTGAGCAGTGAAAATGTACAGGGCAGGGCTACTTCTTAGCCAAGACTGAGAAACACTGCTGCAGCAGTTCTAGCTAGATAGCCATGATAAGGCCAGACTGGAGGAAGTGCTAGCTCCGCTGACAGTGTTGCTCACTTTGTTGGCCCTTCCAGCAAGCAGGCACTTTGGCTGTTGACAGGGATAGATCTTAGCTGTGCCCAAGGAGGGTATTATAGGTTGGAAGAAGTAATGGATGTAGCGGGAGGCTGTGCACCATCAGCCAGATAAATGACTAGCTGGTGCATCGGGAGAATTCTGAGTTTCACCGACAGGCAGCTCATTTCTTTCGTTCTCTCTCTTTCGTCCACTGTTTCTGCCCCCCCACCTCCCAGTCCTTCCATGAGGTTTTTGCTGCCAAAGATAGTGATTTTAATGAAGAAAGAGAAGCAGAGGGACAGGGAGCGAGAAGATAGCATGGGGGAAAAGGACACGAAAAGATATATTAGGAATATCTAAGGATCCGTAATCACCTCCTCCCTGTGATAGATGGCTAGACAGCAGGAGCATGGCCTTTGAGAAATGAGTGCAGAGAGAAAGAGGGACTCGGCAGGAGGAGGGAGTCACAAGGAGGCTGCAAGATCACTGACCTACATGTCTTAAAAGCCCACCGTGGGTGGCAGTGAAAGATAACTGTGACACTCCTGCACGTTAATAACACTTCCACAGCGTCTCCTTCCTAAACTCCGGCAGTCCGCGGCAGCGTTGGAAACGGCGCTTCATTCGGCTCCTAATGAAACGGGAAGCGCCCGGTGGGTAATGAAGTCTCAGCTCCACTTCCTCTGGGCTGTGGCTGCTTTTGGACTGAGGTGTAGTAATTGGCGTATGACCTACTCGATCGTCCAGTTGTAATGTCACTGTTTGTGTGTGTGACGCACAAATCCAATTAAGGCTGAGTACCGAGCTGCGTGTAGTTCTCCTGACGGAGGCTGAAGGTGCCCTCTGCATTGATGGGAGCAGGAGATGGGAGTGTGGAATGTGCATGTTTGTACGAGTCTGGAGTGGCAGACTATATTACAAATGAGTTTATCCACAGGGATTATCGTGCAAATCTGGGAGGACTGATTTTACAGCCCCTGTCAGAAGTGGATTAGGTGAAGGTGGCTGAAAGGTGAAAGCAGTAATTGTTTGGCTGCTGTTCTGCCAGACTTGGTGTCTTTATTTATTTATTTATTTATTCATTGTCATGAGTCACCCTCAAAAACAGTGGTCTTTCTTTTGTTAAGCTTTTTATGCTTATTACGTGGCCCTGACCATTGAAACATGTTGAAGCACGCATGCACACATGCATAGACAATGATTGTCTGTGTGTGTGTGTGTGTGTGTGTGTGTGTGTATGTGTGTGTGTGTGTCTGTTCAAACCCATTGTTTCCTGTGAAACAGTGGCAGCAGTGGCAAACTGAGGCTACTAGAGCTAAGGGATTCTAGTTGTAAGGCAACTCACATGAACAATTTCTGGCCGTTCTTTATTAAACATATGAACATATTTTACCTTGTAGCAGTTTTATAATGACTCTCTCAGTAATGAGCCATGGCATAGAGCTGCTGCTGTTTTCCATTTCTAACAGCTAATTGAAACTTGGTTAGACTACAGCTCATTTTCACAGCCAGTAATGTATATGGGACTTGCAGGAAGCATGGAGTATTTTTTTTTTTCTCACAAAATTGATCCCACCCATTAAAAAATCATAATGTCATTGGTTGATTCCAGTGTCAGTTCCAAACTATATTGATGGTTTATCTGATGCTTTAGGCCCTCAGTCCAGCTCCTGAAGGCCTTACTAGTGGGAGAGCTAACTTGGTTGTAGCTGTGTAGATACCATGACAAAAAAACATTCCTGATTATACAATTTTCTGTTGGACGAGAATTTAACCCTTTTGTTTACGATCAAAACTTCAAAATAAAATAAGAGTAGTAGTACGATACTTGCAGAGTTTAAGTGCAACAAGCATGGTGATTCTATTAAAATAACTGACGTCACATGAAGTCATAAGGTGTAGAAAGTCCCACTAAGTGGCAGGTTGTGTGGGGTTCTCGATGGTGCTGTACACCCATGCTGGGCTTTAACTTGCTGCCCACTTACAACTGTGGAATGATGTGCGTTTGTTAGGCTGAAGAGTCATTTGACTGGCTTGTATCAGAAACGCTGAACGCATCGGTTTCACTGCATTGTAATGCCAGGGTTGTTCTGGCTTCGACATTTTGGCACTGGATTCTACAAAGTCATGTCATCATAAACCAAAAGTAATGAGACCATTAACCTATGTGGGTTGGATATTGCCTCTGAGATTTCCACAGCAGTCTTTTCATATAATTAGCACTCATTATTCTCATAGAAATTCTTATGAATCTACTGAACGTATGTTATTAACGAGCAAACGTCTGATTCCTTGGATACCAAGGTGAGGCTCTGAAGAATTGCTTTATTAGACAGTGATGAAGCTATTAGCGTGGCAGAAAGAAGCACGTCATAATTAAGATCTGTCAGTGTCATCCCGACGCTGTGGGTTTAAGCCTCCTAACTGCGCCTTCATTCAAACTCACTGGAGGTGATCAAACAGCACACTTAATCATAGTTTAAGGTGGGTAGAGCATACCATAGATGTATTCCAGGAGAGCAGATTTTTAATTGCAAAATAATGGGCAACTTTGTCACCAAGAAACATTGCCACGCATTGTGTGGATGCAGTAGGACTCATTAGCTGCGTAGAACATATTATGCTCATCCAAAAACTTGTTGTAGACTAATTCCAATTCTGTCATCTCATTGAGCCATCTCTAATAGCTTCAGGGTTAATGTGTAGAACTTTGGACAGTATACTTTGAAGAGAGCAGCATTTTGTATTTCTCCAGATGTACAGGGTATATATGATCCTGCAGTTCAGGTGCTCATTATCTTATTAATGCAGTTTTTAGGACAATTATTTCTGTTAACCTATTTAGAGATATCAGGACAGATTGTGTCTCTTTTAATGGAAATAATTATTTCTCTTTCATCTCTACTGAGAGCACTAAGGCAGGCTACAGAGAAGTGTTGCTTTTTTTAGGACTAATCTGATGGTGTTGCCTGCCTGCCTTCGTGCTTCGCATCCTGGGAGGCCGCAGTTTTGCTGTACCTGTTGACGGGTTCACAGGTTAATTGTGCAGGGAACTGCAGGGTGACAGCTCGGGTCTGGCCATCATCTCTCTGAGGCACACAAATAGCCTGAGTGCCGTCCAGCTGGACAGAGCCATCAAGGCAGTACTGTACCGTTGTCCTCTGCAGTCCTGCTCGTCACTTTCGGGGAGCAGTTATCTTGTGCTTGAAACACACTGAATGATTATATCTAAACTCAGTATATATCCTGCTGTGCCAGCATGTGCCAGGCTAACCTAATCTTACACTAGAGAGTCTTTGACCAGCTCGCAGTGTTGACGGAGTGGACTTGGCAGCCACAGCCAGAGATTTATGCAGTGGAAATCCTGCCAGATGCTGGCTGCCCTCGTCACACACACACACACCATCAACATATTGATTCCAGGCATGGCTGTGCATGAAAACAGCACACGTTAGCTTGTCGAGCTGTTGGCATGGTGAGTGGAGCGTCCGCAGTGACCTTCTCCACTCTCAATAGGCTGTTGTGTGGCTGTACCTGAGAGCTAGGTGAGATAAGCCAGCGTGCAAGCGGCCGGGGAAGTAGCGATAATGTCGGAGAGGAACTCTAATGTTACATGCAATCCCCCAGATTTAAATGACTCGCTGCTGCATTTTCCTGCAGAGCAAGCACGATCAAATTTTCCATTTCTGCTTAATCACTGTACCTGGCCTATCACTGAAGCAGCTGCTATGTGCTGTAGCGTGGAAGCAGGATGTCAGTACTGCAGGAGCCTCTCCCAAGGGACCAGAACTGGTGAAAGCATGTCAGACTCAGCAGGCAAACATGAATTTTCTGGGATTGCGCTTTGCATAAACATACACATAACTTTCCAAATTTCACACAAGCCTCTGGTCAGTTGATCCTAATGCACATGGCAACAAATCCAATGACTGACAAGGTGCAACATAAATGATCATTTGCTGTAAGATATGCCAAAAGTGTTCCCTTCAGCAAGACCATAGAAGAACCACCTTTGTTCCTTGGATATTTCTTTATATTTCTTTAAAAAAAAAAAATAGTCTCCATCTGCCATATCTGTAGCATACAGTAGCTTAACACAGACAGTAACAAGTCTCTTTTCCTGTACTTACAAAAGAACAGAAAACCCATCCACTCAGAACACACCGCTCATTGCTTGTATTATAAGTGTCTTTAGTTGTTTATTCTTCTCTAAGTACAGGAAAAAAGTGTCTAAAATAGTGTCCATGTTAATTGACCACATACTACAGATGCAGCTTGTGTAGATTTGATACAGAATAGAAGTAATCCTGGATATTTTTAATTAATATAATCAAATAAAATGTTTTCCTGCATAACTGTTTATCAGATTAACTAGGGCACTGTTGTGAAATGTTGTGAAATGTGTTGAGCTGCTAGTGAGCAATGAAGAGGGGAAGAGGTGGGGTGAGAACCCCCTACTGTGAAATGCATTCACACTTCTCAACAAAGACAGCTGTGCTGAGTTAAAACAAACAGTACAACTGCAGCTTTTGTTATATTAAAAATGTGTGCGAAACAGTAAAAGTTAGCATTTAAGCACAATAAAACCGCTTTATCAATGTTGACTTGCTTGCTCAATTATAAAGGCGTAATTCAGTTTTCTTCTGGTTTTGTAAATTGTACACATTTCCACCAAAATGTGTTCCATCAACATTGCTGAAGAAAAATATATTGCATAGGTGAACTGAGGGACATCTAAAACAGACAGAAATTACACTCAGTGGCTACTGTGAAATCCATTAAAAGTTTTTTTTTTTTTTTAGGGAACTAAAAGTGGTTCTTCTGTGACCGCCATAGAACCATTATCATAGAACCCCATCATGAAATTCATGTAATCTCAAATGTTAGTGTTTTTTTTTTTTGATTCAGCTAAAGAAGAACACAGTAATGGAATATTAATAATAAAAACAATACACCAATTTGTTATTTATATTTTAAAATAACCACATTCTAGGCCAAAAACTGTGACCATATAGTACTGTGCAAAAGGTCATAAGGAAGAGGAAAACTGAGAAAAATTTATATATACATATACGTATGTATGTATGTATGCATGTATGCATGTGTGTGTGTGTATGTTTGTGTGTGTGTGTGTGTGTGGCAGTATGTCTGTTTAACCATTTCCAAACCTCTCCTTGTTTATTACTTCTAGTTATCATCCAGTGTCTGGTTTGGCTAAACAAGACTTCTTTACATTACATCAGGTGTGTTTAGGTGAATTTAATAAATCAGTGCAATGCCTGGGGTCATCAGCAGAAATCCGGAATTATACTTTGTTCTTCAAACCAGCTCACAAGATATTTCTTGTTACTTTTTTTGCGGTGTTTATGTTTATTTCTATATATTGTAATGCTACAAGGTGTTTTTAAAGAAACAACACTGCAGAAAAAAACGTTTTTAAACAATGTTTTAGGTGCCTAAGACTTTTTATTGAACAGTATTATAACCTATTGTAGTCGATTCTAACTTTCCAAAAACTGATGCTGACGTCAGATTGAAGCATCTCGATGCACTGATACATTTTTTTTTTACATCTTTAGGTATTTGTAATAGTCCACTCTTGCCCCTCCTCCAGTTGAGCTCATCTTTTCTCAGTGCTCCGTGGGTTATCAAAGCGGCCAGTCACGCACTTCCCTCCAGCTCCCCGAGCGTGATTAAACTGTGCCTGGATGGGGAGGGAGGAGAGTGGAGGGGAGAAGAGGGGATAGGGGTGAATCTGGGTCACAGTACAGTAGCTCTCATAATTACCGCTGATGATACCATCACACAACATACAGTGCACCCATCATGCACTGCAACTCTCATCCTGCAGGATAACATCAGCTCACAGACGCTGCATTGATATCATCATGTGATTCATCCTTCACACCCTTTTCCTCTTCTCCCTGCTCTCCTGCTTGCTCTCTGTCGCCCACTCTTTTTCATTTGCGCACACAGTAAGTTAACCTGGGCCCGTTCGCAGTGCATCATTTGGCTTACTGCGTTTGGCCGAGTACCACAGTATATATTATTAAGTGCTGTGGACGGTACACAGCAGCCAAGAAATTAGTGAAAGCTTTTAAGGCCATGCACTCCACTGTCAAAACGCTGATGGCAAACTGGATTATTGCACTTGAATAAATCCAAGACAAATAGTGGTTAAATTCAGCCCCTATTCAGCATCACTCTTCATTATTCTTTAATATCACCAAATGGCTACATTTTGTCGTGATTTGCTCATAAACACAGCAATGTTTTTTTCCCTAATGCTCCTGTACCTCCTGACATCTCTTTCTCGGTTTCTGCTTCATATTCGTCTCCCATTTGCTCGCACCTGCACATTTCCATTAATGACAACATGCCAAACTGGCAAAACCCACTCAAGAATTTTTGTACAAATAAGTTTGTGCTGTGTAATTGATTACGTTTGCCTCATTATTGTGTTCCATGCTCTCTTCCAGTTTCTTCATTAGTTTTTATGTAATCCATTGCCTGCTCAGCTAAAGCTTGTTGGCGCACTCCATTAAGACACAGCAGGATTTAAGCCTTTTTCTTAAACTTGAAGTTTATTTTGACATTCCTTTCAGCAGCTGTTAGGGGGAACATTATTCTGGTTTGCTGGTTGAGTCATTCACACTTCCCTCCTCAGGAGAACGAGCTTAGTCTTACACTGCTGCTCAGGAACACTCCAGCCATTAGCTGAGTGTCAGCTGGTACAGGTGATGACAGGGAGACTGTAGTTAAGAATGAATCAATGAATCAATTAATTATTTAATTTGTTGGAAGGAGCTTGTCTTCAGCAGCTGAAGTTAGTGTACACAGACATGCAAAATCAATTAAAAGCGTTAATCACGCTTTAGTATAAATATTTTTAGTAAAATTAAACCACTTGAAGATGTATAAAATTATGTATACAACTATTTTAATGTGCTAGTCCTGTGCACTTTCACAGGAAGCTACAAAGCTGTTGAAAACAAGCAATTGCTGATGTGCCATGAAAGATGAATGGAGCTGGAGGTGTTTCTAAAATACCTGATAAAGCTTATTAAAAATACCTTTTACTGTGTAGTTTCAGGGGTCAGCAACATGTGGCTCCGGAGCCACATGTGGCTCTTTTACTGCCCTGTTATGGCTCCACAGCAGAATTAGATTTTCAGGTAACAATAGAACAAATCTTCCTTTGCAGTAAAATAAAGCTCTGCTGATTGTTTTAACAATAAATAGTCTTAAGAGCTGGAGTTAATGTGGCCTATATCTGCTAATTCACTCTTTAACCCTGAAGGTTGGTGCATAGACTGCTGGTCACATAGCAACACAGACAACTAGTAGCTACTAGCTAATGAAAAGGCAAAGAGAAAGTTTACAAACGAGCATCGATAATTTGGAGACGAACGGAATTATCTGCATTTATAAGCGCTCAGCTGTTTAATCTATGTCGAGAAACTGTCAAACACTAAAAAGTTGCAAAGCTAAAGTCAGCTTCTCGTTCGACTAAGTGGTGCCTGTGGTGCCATAATGTAACTGCTGCGCCATTGAAGGCGGAACAAGAAAATTCAAACAAGAAGCAGGCGATTGAGTAGCTGACAGTCTCGTAAAAAAGCCAATCACTGAGAGACATTTTACAGTAAATCACTCCACTTTTATGAAAAATTTCCTGTCGGAGATGCGAAGAAAACTATAGCTGAGCTAAAGCAAAACAAAGTAAGTCTGCATTTTCACTTATATTTTTATCCTATACTAGTACATTATCACATACAGAGACTTATTTACAACCAAGATGATTAAATGGACGTAAGTGTTGTAGCCCCCAAGGTGGTTTGACTTTTGTTAAAAGGACAAAATGACTCTTCTTAACATTCACGTTGCCGACCTCTGGTCCTAGTTTATAATTTTCAGACTGTATATCGGTGCTGTCTGAACAAAACCTTGTATCTCCATTTTTGTCGTTTTTCAGTTTTTGACATAATTTGAAAATGCCTCTTGCACTTTACATTGATTGATGAATGAACCAAAACAACGGCCAATTTCAAGATGAACGAACCAAAAGAAACGGCCCAAAATTACTTGGAAAAAAGTCTGGTTCCATTGACTTACATTAAAACTAGAGTTTGTTTTTTCCTTCTCCTGTGAAGTTATTTCGGAGATATAAGGTTTTGTTCCGACAGCAGCAATATGCTATTATTGTACAGGGGGAGTGTAATAATAGAAACACCACATTAAGTCTTCATACTCACTGGTTATTTGATCAGAAACACCTACCAAAAAGGTGCAATTTGTAGATTTATGGACACTGACTGCTTATCTGTAGATGCACAATTTATCAGCCCACATCTGTCCCATGCATCATTAGAAAGGAACTTTCACTGAGATTTTTACATGCCATAATGTCACTGCTGGGTTAAAAATTGTCTGCTAACCAAAAACATCCAATCAGCAGTTGTCAGAAACAGAAACTGAGCACTGATGAAAAGCAGTGTCTAACAAAGTGATCAATAAGTGTACATAACGTGTAAAAGCCCCAGCAACACTGCTGTACACTAAAGTACAATGCTATGAACATGCCACTAAAGCTGCGCTATCACTGCTGTGCTAAGAATGATCCATCACCATTGATGGACCGGGTAAGGGCTGACAAATTGCGTCAACATGGCTACGGTCTGTAATTATATACATATAAAGTGCACCGTATGGTAGCTAAACTGATAAAATGGCAAATGGGTGTGAGTGTTTTATATGGTGTTTCTGTTAATTTAGACACCTCTTGTCTATAAAATAACCCAGGATATTACTATGAAAGTGATTCCAAACTTTTGAATGGTAGTGTACTAAAAAATGACAAGTGCGGTTAATATCCTGTGTTCAGCAGACTAATAAGTTTAGGTATGAGTGATCTTCTAGTCTTCGAGAGTCATTAGGAGCACTTCTAAACTGATTCAAAGGAGCCCTGATTGCAGCTCCTGAAAACAGTCTTGATGTGGATGAGCTCTCCAGCTGGATGGCTCTTGGTGGTGTCCTCTGATGAGCTGCCCAAGAGATCCTCCGTTAGCCCACATCACTCAGCAAAGGCAAGCAGGAAACTTTCCATCAGGAACAATCAGGGCATGGTGGCTGAGCGCGCTACAGCAGCCGTGAGAATTCTCTTTCATTGTGGTCCTAATGAGCGAGACCATTGACACCGTGTTGGATTCATTTTTCCAATAATGAGGATCAGTATAAAACAATGGCTGCTCCTTGATTCATTTCTCTTGCGAAGGAGGAGAGTAAAAATAGCTTGTATCTGGCATTAGAACTAAGCAGCTCATTTTCCCTTCTTTTCCTTTGCAGGTATGATACCATCACTAACCAGTGGGAGACTGTCTCTCCGCTGCCCAAGCCTGTCCACTCAGCAGCAGCCACAGTGTGTGGGGGAAAGGTGTACGTGTTTGGAGGGGTGAATGAGGCTGGAAGATCTGCTGGCGTCCTACAGTCCTATGTCCCTCAAACCAACACCTGGAGCTTCATAGAGTCCCCTATGATTGGTAAGTGCGGAGCATGGCATATAAAGAGGACTTCTTTTGAATCAAGTAGTGTGTGCTTTGTTTGCCTGTATGTATAATCATATTTGCACAGTTGCCCTCACCTCAAAAGGAGTCACATTAGCCAAGGCATGTTTTGTGTCCTAATTTGCCTCCTTAGTTTTGCACTGGAGCTGTGAGGCTAATGTAGCTAACTAGTAATGCATGCTTATTGCTACCAGTTAAGAACTGTGCCAACTGCAGGCATAAATCATCATCTATATGCCTGAAGCCATGCCTAGCTGTTTAATCTCAAGACTTGATTATATGGTTTCCAACACTGTATGACTCGCTGCCCTCTGTATAAAAATAGACAAAAAACAGGCTTTAAAATAAGCAAGTCCACTTAAGACTTACATAGACTTAAATGGACACTCCAGCTAAAATGAAAAACAAAAGCTACATCAGTGAACATGCTTACTAGGGTCTTCCAGTGGTGCTGCAGAGACAGAGATTTCCTGCTTTAAAGCCTAGGAAACCCCATTCTGATGATGTAACTTAAACATGGGAGAAACTTTAAAAAACTACAACTGTGTTGGGGTGGATTTTTGGTGGTGGGCTATTTTTATTTCCTTTTATTCTGTTAGTCAATGCAGGTAGCTAACATTACTGCTGAGAAGCAGAATATCTTACTGCAGCTGTATAACTGCAAATCATCATTAGATTGGAGAGAATGGATTTCTCAAACGACAAAAATGATTTGTCAGATGAGGAGGACAACAAGCTAAAAGCTAAAGTTAGCAAGTTAGCTGGCTATCTAGATACCTTACCCCAGCTTGGCTTTTTCTCTGGCATCCTTTATGTGCTGAATAAAGATACAATCACTGTTTTCTTCATGATTTTTTTGATGACCCTAGTAAGAGTGAGTAAGTGTAAGTGCAGTGAGAGAACAGTGATGATGACACTGATGAGATATAATGCTGATACACAATATTGCATAACACAACAAAAAATATATTGTTGTTGTCCAAAGAAAAACAAAATAGTCAACTGACAACCTTAACTTTTAATGTAAGTTCATGTACAAAGATTTGATTTTAAGTAATTTTGGAGCATTTCTATTGGTCCATTCATCATGGAATTATCAAACAATGTAAAGGACAACTACTGTGTTCAAATGTTGTACAAAAAAAAAAGAAAAAAAAAAATGACAAAAATGGAAACTTTTTTTTTTTTTTTTGGAAAGCAACAATATTAATCATATTTTAGGCCGGAATGTCCCTTCAGTAACCCAACACGATCTGAGGCAAGTGTGATGACTGTTAGGCAGTTTGCACAGTGCTAACTGGAGGTACATTAGCTCCAGTGCAAAACTAAACAAGTAAACACATCTTGGTGATCAACTACATTCGAAGTAAAGGGAAAATATTTGAATGTTGCCTGAACTAGAACTTTAATACGCATGATTTAAATAAGTCGGTTTGGCGTTGACGTTTTTCGGAAGTTTCTAACAGAAGCAGATGTTGGTAGGGGAAGCTGTTATAGAGGAGGTTGTTGGAGTCGTGTTGGGCTCACACCAGTGCAAGCTTCCTATGTGTGTGCGAGTGTTTCTCCTGTTCTGTCTCAGTGTGGAGGACAGGAGTTCATTATCAGAGCTAAGAGGCAGAGCGGATGTTGCCTGTGGCTCAGGTGCGAGTGGAGGAAATGTTAGTGATCTCAGCACTGGAGGGTGGGCGAGTTGTTCAGGCACCATACAGTGTCCCATCTTTCTCTCTCTCGCTCTGTCTTCTTTCTCTCAGAGTGAGTCGTCTGTCACCTGGCTATGGGCAGGCCTGATAGGGCGGAGTGAGTGATTTATCAGGTGAAAATGAGTCTATGGCTGTGTAGAGCCAAACAGAGGAGTGTAACGGAGGGATTTTAGCAGTTTCAGCCGTTACTCCATCTCACTAACCCTCGGCCACAGTCCCACAGCCTCTTACGCCTCAAAACTGGCTTGGGACAGAGATTTTTTGGGGGGGGGTGTTGTGCCCCCAGAGTCATCATGGAGAGCATGCTCTTCCTGTGAGGCTGAACACTTAGAGATTATCAATATATCTGTATTCCAGCTTCACCAGAAACGGGTCTGAATTGGATTCTTAGCAGTCCTCAGTGAATGCATGCACATACATAGGCACATGCACACACGCGCACGCACGCACACACACACACACATTTCTACTAGGCACAAGATGTATGTATCTCTTTTCTGCATCATTTGCTCAGATGTCCTCTACATTGTGTGAAATGTTTTATGATGTTTGGACCATCAGAAATGCTCCAGAATTGCTTAGAATACATTACATTACATTGAGAGTAAAGAACACTCTCCTGTAAAGTTACTGTGTTGGAGATACTTGGTTCTCTGTGGACAGCAATGATATATTACTGTTCAAACGGAATCATTTCTCATATTAAGAAGTGGTGAAATTTTATTGAATAATTACTTATGTAGTGTAGACTGAAATATTATAACTAGAAGGTGCCATAACACCAATGAGTATTTTTAGATGTTTTACTCAGTATTTGAAGTTTTGGGGATTTAATTTGTTATTACAATTACAGTTCTGTGTAAAAAAAAAACAAAAAAAAACAACCTGCATTTATTTAATTTCCAGTTTTTAACAGCAAATAAGTACTATTTATTCATTTTAAAGTGTCAGGAAACAAAACAAACAAGACAAAACAAAACAAGAAAACATACATTTAGCAGAAAATTACACAGAGACCTCAACATCTAAATATTATAGCAAACTTTTCAGTACAAATTTTCATCCCATTTTTTCTATCTTTTGATTGTTTTGAACTTCAGTTTTGAAATTTGTTTACTTATTTTCCTTTGACTTTCCCCTTCTTATCCTTGATTATCTTATATCTAATCCCCTTACAAATATTTGCTGAAAAATTAAATACCTTAATTCGAAATTTAAAAAACATAGGGTGGTCTCTGACCTTTGCACAGTACTGTAATTATATATATATATAGTGATTATCGTTATCTGCCTCAAGATTTGAGCATCACTTCTTGATAAGGTATTCAAAACAGGGCTGCATAGTGTAATCAGATTCATATCAGTATCCTCATAAAATTACTTAAAAAAAGTATCAGCATCGGACAAATGTTTGAATTCGACTGATGTTAGTTAACATGTTTATGGTACCCCAGAAAAGCAAAACATTTAGGTGACGCTGGGCTAATGAGCTAAAATGTCTGCATTTTATTCATTTTACTGCATTTATAACTCTATAGGAATACATGGTATTATTCTGCATTAGCTAATCCAGGTAAATGTAGTATGCTTTATTAGAGCACCGATGTCAATAGATTTTACACTACTAACCCCTCATTAGGATCACTTTATACATGTATCAGCAACAAAATAGCTTTTGTACTGAAAACAGTGATTTCACATTTTTGAGCAGTAACACAAGTCTGAGATTTTTTCCCCCCATCACAAATTCACAGATCCAATAACACAACAAACACGATGTCACAAACTCCGCAAAACCAACATGCACACTCAAGACCCTGCTGCGAACAGATTCTTCGAACACTAATTTAGCCGGCATGCTCCCTGCTGACAGACAAGCTGTCATGGAAGGCCAGGTGGAGCAGTGCGGGGGAGAAGTCGCACTGGAAGTGGAGCGCGGGAGCGCTGATCGAAAACAATTACTTGTACAAATCGCACCGAATTGCTGTGGTTCTTCAGATGGGAGAGGCACATTAAAAAGTGATTCAGGGGCCCTGTGGACAGGCTGATGAGTTATTGGCCATCCTGTTCTCGGCCACTCAGGTAGCTGCTTGCGTCAGGGGCTTATAAACTTCACTCTACCTGTAATTCATCACCAGTGGTTCCACCCTGCCTCCAGCAGCCCTGTCTGAAAACATTCTTGAGGCCCCCAAATTACCAGCAAGAAGAGTTGTGTTTGTCAGTTTTTCTTTTTTTTTCTCCTTTTTTTTTTAATAGAAGTCCTTGAAAGTAGAGTGGCAGGCAGCACTCTGAGCCTTCGGCAGCGAGGCCGAGATGGGATGCGCTGAAGGAGTCCCACTTCAGAAGCCTCAAGGTGTTTATTAAAAATCGAAAAAAGCCCCTCGATTCTCTCCTGTCCCGCTTTCTGCTTGTATCCTTTCACGACCCCGGCTATTCCAACTGCTTGTTTTTTTAATAGCCTCCTCTGTTTCTATTTTTTGTCCGTTTCCCATCACTGAGGCACAGGGATAGAGGAAAATGGAAGCAGACATCTCTGCAAATTGGTGGCTTGAACTGTATACTTGAGCCTTTATCTCCTGTGGAAAGATATGTTCCATGTTAGTGTTGCTATTGACAGTCCTTTCATTTGATAGAGACCTCGGAGTTGTCTTGCCGAGGGCAGAATCACGCCATCAAAGAAGCAGCTTTAATCCTTTTGTGTTGTGTTTGAGCCCTTTGTGTGGCATTTTTTTGGACTCCGTGTACAGTAACACAGCCCTAGCTCCGGTAGCTAGCACAGCTGATAGAATCGCAGTTGGTTTTGAACGGAAAGAACACAGATAAGTGTGGGAGTTGTTTATGAGAGGCTGAGATAAGGAGCAAGCATTTTTATTTTTGTGTCTCCTACATGCTCAGGATGCCACTGCAGATGCTTGTGGAGGAGATGAATGAGGAGCAGGTGACTTTGTGCAATGCGAGGTGGGTGCGTGACGCAAATGCAGCACTGGCTTGGGTCTGGATTTGATGCCTCGACACAGAACGCCACAGCTCTTGCCAGCAGAAGCCTCTCTACGTTTAGGAAATCTCTGCTTGTTCACTCCATATGCAAACGATGCAGAAGTGACTGTGAATGACACACCTGTTAGAGGAGAAGACGCCTCCCCCTGGCTTACATGGCCTTTAGCTCTGTAGTGCTGTCTGTGTCCACCACTGTTTGGAGTGCCGCAGAGAAAGAGGGTGTTATCTGCGCCGTCACTCATGCAGGAGTGGCAGGGCTTTTAATGAGATGCACCTGGCAGGCAGCACTCAGGGAGCCTGGTGGAACTGCACAGCGCCCAGCCGACGCGTTTATGTTTCCACCATTAAATCTAACGGCTGTTTTACAGATTCCTTCCGTGCGCGGCTTCTCAAGCGTCCAACGCAGGCGGAAAAAACAAAAACCTCAAACGTGGCTGTGTGAATTATTCATAGGCATGATAAATTGGCCCAGCTGTAATCGTTTGGGAGACAATTTCCCTGTCAGAGAGGAAAGGCTCATTGATAGCACCTTCTTCATATGCTGCTGGATGGCCTTACGTTTAGTCTGCGTGGCCAGGTGTTTGGCTGTCAGTCATTTGCCCACTCATGCTAGATGTTTTGTTTTTTATTTTGTATTTTAAGGATAGTGTTTGTAAAAACCACTGCTTCAACATAAAGAACCTGAATGCAGCGCTTAAAGGCCCTGAACCAAAAGTGCAATAAATAGTTGGACCACACACAAAGAAACAGCGACCATTATTCATTCTTCTGGTTAATAACAACATAAAGCATAAACGAACTGGGTATGAGGGAAAAAAATGGCAAGAACAGGCAAGATAGCCAGCGAGAACAGAAAGAGAAAACATCTGTTGGGGCATGCTAAATCACACTACTTGGAGAGATTATATCTTTCTGAATAAATCAGCTCTATTCCAGCATACAGAATCACAGGAACATGAACAAAGTACCACAGTAGATACAAACAACCGAGTCCCGCAGTCTGTAATCCACATCATTAATTATCTGACATTTCATTGGAATCTAGTGAGAGCACACTGTGGAAAGCACAATAAGTTTGTGCTGATATGAATTCAATTATCCCAGCAGTCAGTCAGTCATAGCAACACATTTATTTGCAAAAAGGCTGCACAGCTTTTCTACTAACTCAAAGGCCTGAAAGCACTAGTAGATCTGAGAATGGGCAAAATTTGTATGCAGGCCTTTGACATCAAGAGACTTGGAAGGTAAAACAATTCCTGTGTGTGGAGAAATGCACTGAAGAGGTAAAGTCTTTCTGTCTGTTCTCTCCCCTCCTGATCTCTCTTGGGGTTCTTTAGATAACAAGTACGCCCCTGCTGTAAGCCTCAACGGATTCATCTTCATCCTGGGCGGCGCTTACGCCAGAGCCACCACCATCTACGACCCGGACAAGGGCAACATCAAAGCAGGGCCAAACATGAACCACTCCAGGCAGTTCTGCAGGTAAGCCTAATGAACACTGGATGTTGTTAGCATTTTGTCAGCAGTCATCTCTTAACCTTTCTCTTTTTTCATTCACGACAGCGGGCCTTTACAATGTGTGAACAGTTCAGACAAACTGACGAACAGAAATAGTCCAGAAGACTTGGGAGTGAAATCTTGCTACATTTACTTTTCAACTACTGTTCAAAAGTTGTCATATTAATAATTGTTCAAAAAGATTCAATAAGGAGCGAAATTCTAAAAGCTATTTTAAAATTTTAATTCAATGTTTGAAAAAATTAGTATTATTTAATATTTTGAGTTGGGAATATCAAGAAGTTATTTGATCACCACTTGTCTAATACGAGACATTCTGGATGTTAATTTTATTATATCTTCATTCTCTTATACAGCTTTCTCACTTATGAAATCATCAACGGCTTTGTTCTGGGCACTGTGGAACTTTGTTTTACTGCTTCATGCTAATTAGTTGAAATCTGTTATGCAGCAATAGCATATTAAAATCATTTTACACATGTACCTGTAACAACATTCATTTATTTTATAGAAAACAGTGAGTCTAAACTTTTGAACACTAGTGTACATTCATTTTTCCCTTTTTCTTTCAAGTTACCATTTTTGAGATTTTGAGGTTCTATGACTAAATAAAATGTGTTCCAGGAGACAAAAACAAAGCACTCTAAAGAGTAAAAAAAAAAAAAATCACATGCTCCTCTTCTCTCTATTTCTAAGCGCGGTCATCCTGGATGGGAAGATCTATGCTACAGGAGGCATTGTGAGCAGCGAGGGGCCAGCGTTGGGCAACATGGAAACCTTTGATCCCTGCACCAACACGTGGACACTCCTCCAGAACTTACCCTGCCCGCTCTTCAGACACGGCTGTGTGGTGATCAAGAAATACATTCAGAGCGGCTGACCATGGCTCAGGCACACAGCCTTTCTCCTCAGTGCACTGCAGGGATCAAAGACAAAACCCGCTGGATGTGTGTGTCTAACATTAAAGAGACTGGTGTCTC
>JAILXH010093839.1:23015-33622 GCA_023558415.1 Piaractus mesopotamicus | reverse complement strand
AAAAAAAAAAAAAAAAACCTGGATAAATTGTTTTTGTTGCTAATGCTTTTAATAGTAGAAATGTACTATAGCCGCATCAGTGAATTTATATCATTTGAAGGTTTTGAATATAATGTTTATTAATGATTATTAATTGAACCGTGTACTTGTTATTTTTCTCTTAATCAAGTAATCTTTGTTTTTTTGGAGGCCAAACCCAGAAAATAGACTTAATTAAACAGTATCAAACTATTCACAGCCTTTCAGGGATTCTAGACTACTTTGTTGGAAATAAATGAACTAGAAGCCTTATATAACATCTAACCATGAAATACATTTAGTTCAATGCAAACTGTGTCTTACACAGTACATGGTAGCAGAGTGTACTGTGATCAGACTCAGGACTTTTTGTTTCCTCAGGTAACATGTTTGTCTTAAGTTCTCAAGCAATTTCCTTGTACTCAAGCAAATTACCAACACAATAACAGTACTCCTACTTAAATAGGGATTTTCAGTACTCTTTCCAACCTTGCCAATTAGATGGCACCTGCATGCCAACAATCTATTTTGAAGGCATGCCAGAAGAAAGCCTTTTCTTTCATCTAACCAAAGTGCCTGGAGCTCGCTAGAGGCTACTGGAACTTTGACTAGAACAGGGTTCTATGGTCAGATGAGACAAAAGCTTTTTATCAACAAACAATCAAGGTGGATTTAACATAAAAAAGAAGGATGGTTATATAGAAGAGAACCTCATCTTCACTGTTAACCTTGTTAGGATACAAGGCATCATGGACTTTATGGAGTGCCAAGAGATTTCAAATAAAAATCTGGTTGGCACTGCCAAAAAGCTGAAACTTAGTCTCAGAAAATGTCCTTTTCATCAGTTATTTCTATTGGAGAAATAGATCTGTCACTATTGGAATAGTAATCGAGTAATCTACAGATTATGTTGACACACAACACACACAAAACGGCATATAATTGTGTGTCTATCAGCCTCAGTTTTTCACTCCTAAGAGAGACCATCAGAGAATTTTAAAAGCATTATTATCATGCAAACTGATCACTGCTGAGCTATCATATATTAACCCATGTCACACTTTGCTGAAGAGAGGCACTATTTTACCAAACTCTTCAAAACCTAAAGTAAGTGAAAAAGAATGGTTCCAAGAACACAGTTCCCTTATAAATGGCTCAATTCAGTCCTGTGGAAAGAACCATTTGAAACAGCAGTCAGAGAACAAGCTGCACTTTGAAGTTAAGTAAGGGTAAAGGGCTGGGAATGAAAGCGGAAATATGACTGGAGTCAATGTGGCCTAGCTGCTTCAAGATAGAAGAATTTATCATCAGGCTAAGCAGGCTAAACTGCCTTGTACGAGTTCCTTAGAGGTAAGCCTGTAATACACACCATACTCACTCCATTCACCTGAGACGATTGGTGCGTTTACCTCAAATTTAGAATGTGTGTCCCAATTCACAAAGCACTATAAAACACAAACGCAATGTACTCCCCTTTGAGCAATCTTAAGCTTTTATTTCCCACTGGAACTGAGAGCTTCACCAATTTCTTGCAGTTAGCATTTGTATATTTTAATAAATCACAAGGTCGCCAACATCCTCTATGCAGCCGAGTACAAGTTTGATACTATGAGGACACTCATAGGCTGAAAGGTATGAAGGTCAACCGTATCAGGCCTGTATGTTGAAACAGCACTAGGGAAAAGCTGCTTTCACGGTTTCCAAGCAGCAAAGAAAACAGTTTTTAAATGCTGGTCAGACATAACCTTTTGGTGATATATCAGGGACTTCAACCCTTAAACCACACGTTTCAGAGAAGAAGTCATAGAACACAATGTTCTAGACTTTATTTCACTAGTTTACCACATGCCATATTTTTAAGACAAGAATGTTACATTGCATGTCCAAAAGTGTTCAGACTTCCAGAAGGTGCAACCATTGCTGACACACGCAATCATTTTTTTTTTGTACAATCTCCATAGAAAGCACTGCCAATAAAATGGGATATTCTGAAGCAGCCATGCATGAACCTAAATTCACTATGCCCAATGCTAAGCATCAACTAGAGGGGTATTACGCTCCCAAGCAGTGAAACTGTGCTCCCTAGAGTGACAGAGCACCATTCAATATCGTTGCAATGAGATGGAGTGGTATTTGTGATCCAGAACTAACCATCCAACATTAATACCTGCCCTCATTAATGCTCTTGTGGCTGAAAGCAATCAAATACTCATAGCAATGTTCCAAGCCTAGTGGAAAGGCCTTCTAGAAGATTAGAGGCTGTTACTGGAGTAAAGGGCACACAATCTTCCTATAAATACCTTTGATGTCAGAAAAATATTGACATGCAGGTGTCTACAAACTTTTGGACATCTAGCGGATATCACATCACATTTAAAGTCACAGGAGCCATTCACCTCAATCAAGTGGGTCTTGTCGTAATCCCTGCGGTGCTGATAGATGCACTGGCTGAGCAAAGAGTAGAGCCTTTCCAACTGATCCACACTGTAGCCCTCACTCTTCAGGACTATCTGATCCAGTAGAGCCTAGAAAACAGAGAACAGACGGCATATGTCAAATAGTAAACAACAACAACAGAGAACACAGGATAGATGTGTGTTTTGTAGTAAAATGTGTTACACACATCGGGTTGTGCTAACATATTATAATGCGTACTAGTGTATGCTCTTCAGTGATATCTCTGATGTACGTGAAGGCAATCAAAGTGTTAATAAAGTTTAAGGTTACCGCAATGTTAAAAGTTAAGCAGTGGGTGAACTGTCTGTGCTAGCTACCGGGCCAGCATGTTGAAACAGCTCTAGGGAAAAGCAGATTTCACCATCTCCAAGCAGCTCAGCAAACAGATTTTTAATGCTGGTCAGACATACTCTTTTGTGATATACCAGGAGCTCCTCAGACCACTTCAGGGAAGAATGAGTCGGTGAACATCATGTCATAGGCATTTGCTTGACTAGTTTACTTCATGCTATATGTCTTAAAAATGTTTCATCATACTGAGGAGCCATCCACCTCCAGCAAGTGGGCCTTACGAAAAGGTGTTTTTCTTTTTTGAGGGTGAACCAAGGTGTGACTAAAAAAAAAACTTTTGCAATTAAGGTAATTAGTAAATGTACGTTTCGGGGATTTGAAGACCTCTCTGGTGTAAATACTTAATTGCCCAAAATGTGCAGAAGAACATTTTCTAATGTTGGTTGGGCTTCCCCATCTCAGAGAGGACAAATCTGATGATTGTAAGTGCTTTGAAAGAAGATTCAAAGAAAACTTGAAGTACGTGTCTTCCAAAGATGCAAGTAGTGTATCTATTGTTGTCTTATCTTCCTCAGTATAATGTTATTTTTTTGTGTTTGAGACCTAAACATCGAGCTGGATCTTCTTTTTGAGCCTGTGCACATCACGTTAATACGTAAAGAAGTATGACATTTGGCATTCTGCCTTTGCAGTGAAACTTACAAAGCCCTTCTATAATTTAAATGTTGAACAGACAAATGCAATGATCTGTCAAGAATTATATTAAAAAAAAAAACTTGATACAATTCGAAAAAGTCAATTATTAAAACCTTGGACATTCAATAAAATCACGTTTATGAACCTAAGCAATCTAAGCCTTGGGTAAACAAAAGCCTATTCAGGCTAAATACTATCTTATTCGATAGTTGTAGCCCTAAACTATATCACAGTTAAACTGCACTTGTATGCAACACATGCAGAATCATGTGTGTTGATTAACTTTGTTGCTGTAAACGTTTTTTTTTTTCTTTCAGTGAAATGTCATTGGCTAATTTCTGCTATCAATTAAACACTCAAGCATACTATTCAATTTACAAGCAACTTTAGTGACAGCAACAAAGCTGCTAAGGTGGCTGACGGCATTTTAACAAGAGACAAACGTCTTTCAAGTCATTTCATAGGAGCCAACTCAAGCTTCTTATAGTTTGACATGGCTGCTAAAAACTTTGACAGACCCTTAAACACAAAAGCAGGAACAGAATTAAAAAAAAGTGAGTGTGCCATCAGAGACAGAGTTCTCCCTAGAAGGTAGGGAATGGCCACACACAAAGCCGGTGCCAACGGAAACCTCCCCCCCACACACGCAGTCAGGACAGGGGGTCAGCCATCTTCAAAAGCAATTAAGATCACAGCGACAGCTAATTAAGGCAAATCATAATTACCTTCCATTTCGTACACTGCTGCAGCATGCCGGTGTTTACATTTCACATTCACTTTAATTAAAATGCCTCAGACCCAGCAATGCCCTTTCAATTGACATGTTCATCACAGTGATCCTGTGGCCAATCAGCAGCTCATCAAAACGCATACAGATGAGTTATTAGGCTACACTGACTGGCTCTGTTTGCATCAGTCTAAGTCAACAAAAACTGTGCTGGCTTCTGATAAGGGTTTAGGCACGAAAAAAAAGCACACTCACTCGCAAAAAGCAGACTGTTCCAGGATAACTGGCTACAGGCAGGAATAACTGCAAGAAGGTTTGCTTGTGGGATGACGTTTAATGCCTTAATAACACCTCATGTGGATGTGTTCAAACCAGCATCCTTGACTCACAATACAATATTACTTTCCTGAAACACCACAAATAAAAGCTCAGTGTTTTTTTGTTTTTTGTTAAAAACAAACAAAAGGGGGGCGGGTGCAACATTTGGATCATAAAACCACTTTCACAAATACGGCACTTGCCATGTGAAAAGTCATTACTGAAAGACTGCAAGTATGCAAATAAGCAAAAACAGTCAACAGAAAGGCAGATCAACCATCCTGAATGACAGGGGAAAAATACAAATCAATTAACCATGCACAGCTCAGCAGTCTGTCAATTACAGGGATTAGGTTTGGACTTCTTGCTGCATTTCTGTGCCATTGTGAGTAAAAGTGGGTAAGTGGTCATGCACGGCAGTGAACCCTGAACAGAACAGTAATCCCAACTATAAAAGAGCTGTTGATATGGTTCATTTAATTCAAACCTTTTGATGTTTATCATCCTCTACTGCTGAGTAATAGTCTCATCAGGCCACCTGAAAAGCCTGTACACCATTTCACTGTTCATCAGCTTCCCCAACACACCGTACCACCACCACTGTCCTCATAATATTAAAACTGAACATACTGACATCATCTTAATGGGTGGCACATTAAAGAACAGAAAACTAAATGTATGAGCCAATGCTCTGAAATACTGTAATCGACAATGTTTACCTGTTTTTATAGTTGACTGTTTACCCTACCACTGAGTTATCAACCACAAAGTAGAGTATTAAGACTTTAAAGCACAAAGGTTGAATTCCCAGCTATTACTGAGTAGAGAAAACTCCATTAACAATAACATTATTACAAAGAAAAATCTAAAGACTGTTGTGGTTCAACATCGAGACAGAGACAGTCACAGCGACAGTGTCACACAGAGAGAGAGAGAGAGAGAGAAGGAGGGGGAGAGAGAGAGAGAGAGAGAGAGAGAGATTGCACTCTGTTTAATTTTAATACAATCTCTCGTGCTCTGTTGCAGTGGACCAGACAAATTAAAAATGATTATCAGGTTTCAAATTAAAAGAGACATGAAGCTGGAATGGTCAGAAGAGGGAAGCGGAACAGGTGATGCAACAGTTGGTACAGCTGAAGGTCCAATTTCAAAATATGAGCAAAAACCTTCAGGCAAGAGTCAGGCAAGAGCAATGGACCCGTTTAAAAAATAATAACAGTTTTAGGAAACTTGGTAAACTGAATATTTTATTTATTTTTTAAGATCTAATTTCCTTATAGAAATGATGATTATAAATCACTAAGTTTGCACAGAGACTAATAATTAATGCAATTTTGGAACAACTCTGCTTCCATAAGGGTAACTTACTATGTTTGCACTTTGGGGTGAAGCATTTCTTTAAAAGTGATTATGTTACAAACACAAAAATAGCTCTCTAATATCCTAAATAACAAACCAGTGCATTAACATTTCAATGAGAAGTGCCTGTTTGACTGAAATCTTGATGTGTTTATCTGTCTGTCAGTGAATAAATAAAGCTTCAATGCTGAGTCATCTCCCAAATATACATTCTGAAATTAACAGGGGCCACTAAAGCTGAACTAGCTCTACGGTATATTATTTGTTAAGGACAAGGATGTCAAGGACAAAAACAAACTCAGTTATTCAAAATATTTTTAAAAATTAATTCATATGGCGCTTCATTCAACATAATACTATAACTATATGAACAATGAATCAATCTTAGATTTAGTCAATTTAGAAAAACGCTGGAAGAAAAAGACCCAAACATTGATTTCTTTTGGATTAAAGCGCTGCATTCAACACGACTATGTAGTTTAGACTATACAGTTTAAAAATACTGAGTCTTCAAAACCAGACTGAACTCTCTGGCGTGCTAACATACTAGCAGATAGTGTGTTGGTAATGTAACTCATATTGCTACAGTTTTCCATATTTTGTTTTTGCAACAGGAAAAAACAACAACAAAAAAGTATTCTACTAACAAACTATGGAACGTAGCATTGTTGAAATCTGAAGTGAAGAAGCAAGATATTACTCCTGACTATCACAAATCAATAATGCCTGTGCAAAAAAAAAAAAAAAATCAAGAATTTCAGATAATTTCTTAGATGCTTCATTTCTTATAGGTTTCTTTTTTACTTCAGGTTTTTTATATTTATTCATTTTCAACACAATCATGCAGTAATTAACCACTTTTTTCACTCATCAACCTCCCCTTCTTTTTATTACCATTTGTTTTGACTCATTATTTTTAACAATTTAATCTCTTCATTTCTGATTCTTTCTGTCTAATACAGCCTTCTAACTTCACTCATTTAATATGCTTTCTAACTAGCCATTTTTCTCATTTTCCTTCAAATGTTTTGGATTACGTTTCTACCAGCAACATTCTGCAAGTAAATCCTTTGGGTCAAGACATGGGAAATACAGCATGACTCAATCATGAAAAACAGTGATGGAGAAGGAGTGAAAGGGGTCAGCAGTGTGTAGAGGTGGTGGAGGAGTCTTCAGTAACAAAAGTCTGCGTTATCTGAGGATAGAATCACTCTCTTCTTTAATTCCCATGTCTTTCATTAAAATAAAAACAAGCAATCTCACTGTTTTCTCCTGACACTTAAGTGCAGCTTCACAGTCTGGAAGCGAATAAGCACCTTCTGCCAATCAAAATCAGAGGCAGTGCTCTTCCTGTCATCTCAAAACATTCAGTTAATGAATGCGAAACCACATACGACTGCACTGCACTGAGCAGTAAATTTTAAATTTAAAGACAAAATATATATATATAGCCTCGCTCCTTTTGGTAAATGCCGATAATGCATTCTCCAACATGGAGAAAACAGTATGTCTATGGGAGACTTTTCAAAAGTTCACACAAGCACTGAGCTGTTAGTGAATGCAAATAGATGTGCTGTCAAGGGCATCAGCAGGGACAAAGAAATTGGTGAAAGCACTCAAACTGTAACAGGAAAAAAGTTATTTTTACTGACAATCAAACAGTAGGCCATGGTGTTATGTAGTCATTTCACCTAAACAGACATTCTGAATGACTCAGCTGTTGGAACTGCCATCAACAGGATTCCAAGTCACAAAAATGTCATCTTCAGAAAAGGACAACGTTTCTAAACATGGTTAAAGCAGCGGTGATATTGTGACATGCTACAATAATGACGTTTTAATGAATATTTTCAACATGAGAATGAACCTTTTTGAATGTGTACCGGTCTGACACAAACCTTGACAACCTTGTCTTCCAAATGAGAGGTAATACCAAAGCTCTACAATAAATTCAGGCTGTCGGGATACTCACAAAAAGTGTCAACAACCTCTTTGAGTTTCCCTGTAGACTGACACCAGATGTTTTCTCATCTCTTCAGTATGGGCATCATCGTTACACGGTCATCACGAGAACCGATGTATGATTTGATGCTAAACTCTGACATTGCTCAAACGGTAGGTATGGAAACAAAGCTCCCTGTCTTCTCTGACACTGTTTAATTCCAGAGGTATTTCAAGGCCCCTGCCGTGCTACAAAAATGTCAATAGTAATGAGCATGTCTCCAGTCGATGAATATGAATGAAAGGCGAGGAAATAGCCCACTTTCCATTCCTAATATGTGTCAGGCAGTTTGCCAGCCCAACCAGGAGGAGATATCTGCTTAAACGGCAACTCTCACCCCACTTCACCGGAAATTCAATTTGTTCCATAAGCCAGGGATGAAAAAGCAATTATTCACAGCCCCCGTCACTTCACGATCTGTTTCTTAAAGATATCTGCTTTTTCTCCCTAAATGAACAAATAAGCCTCAGATTAGTGCCACAAGCGCTCGCAGGCTCCGCGCCCCTCAGCTCTCGCGGCTCATGAGCCAGCAAGGGGCCTGACGCGGTGCCGAGCACCATCAATCCATCCAAGAGGCAGGGTCCGTGATTGAACCCCTCAGGGGCGTTCTGCAGGGAGATAAGGGCATGATAACCAATATGGAGGCAGGGTGTGGTGCACGCTCCCTCACAACTCGGTTTTTGCCTTTTGCTCCATGACTTCTGTCTCTTTTTTGACAGTGTGGCCACCAGTTTGAGTAGCGCTTCAAGCAGTGACTCTGTATTCAAAGCATCAGGAAAACGGTTATAGACATGTTGGTCTCACTGCCAGCTAGACATTTTACACATGCATGTTTAGATTTTAGCTCTGTCCTTTAACAGAGCACAATCTGTTTGCTTTAGTATCTTTATCTGGTCTCAATGAGTGGAAAGTAATGACGCAAACCATTTGCAGAGCTTGGAGAGAATGCTTAAAATGGCACACCAAAATGCCAAAGATGGTTCAGCATGTGTATAGCACAAAGCATAAAAGTGATCTGAGGAAGGAACGATGATGCCATCACTGCGCTGGTGAGTGTTTCTTCTAACATCAGCTGTATGACTGGAGCAATGAGGTCTATTTTTCACACTCTCAGGAATCAGCACACTTCAGATAGTTGTGTTTTATCAAGCAAACGCTATACTGATGTGTTAAAAGATGGAGCTAGAGAGGTGCAAACTTTTAAATATATCTCTCTTTATCTCAACATTCTTAATAAGAACATTAAATTAAGGCAACCTAATGTGACACTGCTGAGTGAGTAATAACAGCAAAGCTGCACCTACAGTTATTATTAAAGATTTAACGTTCTCTTACTCTTCACCCTCGTAATACAGGACTATAAATGGGATCTCAATAATTCTACACTATCACAATAGCGCTGGGTGATAAAACGATCTTTATTAGTTTGGTACAGGCAAACCTGAGAGTAAATGTGGAGTTGAAGTTGTTAGAACGTTGAAGGTGTTAAAATGAAGTGAAAAAAATCATTTCAAGGCTGTATGCAACCTTCTGAGCAGATAGCCAGCTAAAAGCTGATGCATCGCTATTTGTCTTTTCCGCTTGTCTGTGTAGCAAACACTTTATTATTTATTATCTGGTAGGTAAGCCACATCAGACATGAACAGCTGACTTGTATAACCCCAAATACCCATTCGTATGTGACTTTGTTACAGGAACAAAATAGTCACAGTAACAATTATGTGAGTGGAGGATAAAGGAGTGTCATTCTAACAATTCTAATTCTAGTCTCTTACCTTGAGCCGCTGATGGTCAACAACTAAAGCAGGTGGAGGCGGGGGCTGCGGAGGTTCTTCTGGCCTTTCTCCAACCACCCCCTTCTGCTGCTTTCGGCACTTCTTCCCTTTGGGGGTGCCTGTAAGAAAGGAAACGGGTGTTACATTACATCATCGTTTATGTCAAATACCTGTGGCTTTATAACTGGCCAGGTAATAAGAATATGGTATGCTATACTAAAGTTGTAATGAATTACGGATACTAGAGGCTTTGTTGTCCCAGACAAAACTGCAACAGATGGTGTGTTATGAACCAATAGTTAACCATATATAGAGTTACAGGCAGTGGCATAACCAGGATCTTATGGGCCCCTGCGCAAATACAATTAATGCCCCTGCCCCCATCATAAAAAACTACTTTCAATTAATAAAAAAATGGCAATGTAATTGTAAATGTAATGTGCTTGTTTATTCGGTATTGTGTCTCAAACAAGTTGATGTTCTCTGAAGGCACTGCCATTTTACCAGCACCTGATGTATTTGGTTTGCTATAAGTAAAAATAATGTGTAGTTTGGCAGTGAAGTCATTTATTATGTAGGTTAGACGAATACAGTCTGAAGAGCACAGGTTTGTTTCCCGCACTCCAGCCATTGCATGGATTTGTTCAATTCCATCAGTATCATCTGATTATTTTAATGAAGGATTGATTAAATAAAGTAGGTACTGGATAGTGAAAGCAAATACTAAGCTTAATCCAAGAAAGTTTTAGAAAATGGTTTAGCTAACACACATCAAATCACAATGTTTTTAATATTTTTTCTGGAACATAAGCTCAGTAACTTAAACGTTTCAGTGCAAATAATGATCTATTCCTTATGATATTTTAGATACTTGGACATGTGAAGTTAAAGCTCACTTTATTAAAGCTACCTTTAATCCTTTGAAATGTAACAATATTTTTGTATGTATGATGCAATGTCTCTA
>JAILXH010093839.1:11010-22663 GCA_023558415.1 Piaractus mesopotamicus | reverse complement strand
CTTTAAAAATATTAATAAAAAAAAAAAACAAAAAAAAAAAAACCAACAACTAATCTGCCTGAGCAGGAACTACAAATGTAAGAAAAGGGTTCCACATAATTGAAGGCGGTTTTGTTAGTTTCTGTTTGTTAAAAATCAGTTGCAAGATGGCTACGCTAGGAAGCAGAACCAGGACTATTTTTGTAAGTAAATGCTGTCTGTGCCAACGTTAATGAAAACAGTTAGATAGAGTCTAAAAATCAATAATGAACATCATCTGGGTCAGTGGCGGACTAATTTAATATCTCCTGTCAGAGGTGAACAGCCTACATCAGCAGCTACAGTGATCAGGTGAGTACAGGAGGCTACAGACTGACCTGTTGCTCACTTGCTGAATGAGTTATTCTGAGGACACTTCCCCTTTTCACCTCAGCTCCACCTTTCTTTCCTCCTCTTATCCATTTTGCAAATGTGTGAACATGGACTGCAATGCTGTAGGCCAGTTAACTATTCAAGCTACTTAGCCAGCTAGTTGTACAACCCATATCTGATCTAATACCGTTTATTACATGCATATTGGGTATGTGCTTTACAAAGACCATTTCCCGTGAGAGAGTTCCCCCCACATATTAATGGACGTAGCTGCGCTGTGCTCTAGAAGAATTCATCTTTTGCGCAACAAGTCAGTCTACCAGCTGGAAAATCTTCGGGTATTCCCAAAGGGCAGTTTGAGCCTGTAGGGGGAACCAATAAAAGAAAAGAAAAAGTTGGTTGCCATGGGCCCCCCTTCACTGTGGGCCCTGGCGTGACTGCCCACCCTGCCCCCTTCTACTAATATTACTAGTTACAAAAGTTCCACATAGTGTTTTGCCCGACAGTTGAAAAGAGTACACCTCTGGCAAAATGTTTGACCTAACTGACAATTTGATGTTTAGCATGATAAATTGTCTCCATGGCTCCTATTATGATCATACAATTTAACCATGATTTGTGCAGCCTCTGCAAAACCAATTGCAAAAAGAAACAAATGAGCCAAGCCAAAATAACAAACTCAAATAACAGACACTTTCACTAATATTGTGAATCCATGCTTTTCCAAAGGGAAATAAACATTGGTTTAACAAGCAAGTTCAAGCCTGTCACTAGTAGCATGCAGCTGCAAAGCTCTTCAGAGCTATAGGAACCTTATTCAGACTGCTCTAGACAATTTGAAACAGCTGTTTAATGCATGCTCTGTTATAAAGTAACTTTGAGTGGCTTAAAAGTCTTGACCATAAAATCTGAAAACCGGGTACTTCTCTGCTTACTAACAAAAAATTCACATTTAGTGTTGGTGATTGCACAGGATGTCTGGATTAGCATTTCATGCTAGTTGCTATGAAAAGAATGGTTTATTAAAATACATATGTATCAATGCATATATAACATATAAATGTACCTTCTCTGTCATGATCTCCATCACTAGCTGCTCCTTCTGCTGCTGACATGCACTCATTTGTCTTGCATTCTTGGACTGCATCACCAATTCCATCTTGTGCATTACCTTTAGAAGGAGTTATCACCTCCTTTCCATCTTTCTCCAAATCCTTCTCAGGGGCCTCGCTGTCTATGCTGTCCAGTGACTCGTCTCCATTCACACAGTCCTGAGGGGCAGAGACCACAGATGCCTCTTTCTCCTCTCCAGGAGGAGCTTCATTAGAGGTAGCTGTCTTAATCTTATCCGAGTCCCCTGGATCTTGAGTTACAGTAGGTTCGTTGGAGCTCTCCTCTTCAGTGGACAGGGCGTATCCGTTGGGCTGGAGAAGCTGTTTATCAGGCTGGGGTTCCATGGTGTCACTGGAGGACTCATCCTGAACCAGACTGGCCTCACCCTGGCCAGTACCAGCAGAGTCTTCAGCTCCTTCCTCTTCCTCAGGTTCCTCTTCTTCTTCTGCCTCCTCCTTCTTGCTGCTTTTCTTTTTCCTAATGATACCACGCTCCCAAATCGGTCGGCGCCTGGTCTTGCGCTTCACGCTATCTGTAGACAGACAGAAATGTTTATCACACCATCAAGCATGGAATCAGTTATATGCCTCTAAAAACTCTGCATGTAGCCTTAATTTTATGTGAATTAAGAGTGTGTCTCAGAACTGCTGGCCAAACACTTCAAAGGATAGTAGATATAACAGGAGTCTTTAAATCTGTATTTTGAATCCAGTTTCTAGTCCTGTTTTTCATAATCACTGGTAGCTACCCCACCTGTTGATTTAAATAACTGGCCATCTAATGCCACACCTTCCAGTAACTGCAAAATCCAGGACCAGAAACTGGATTCAGAGCTCGGATTTGAAGATGTCTGGTTTACAGGTTTCAAGCTGCGGCTTTAGCTACATATAGGTCTTATTTTCCAACCTCTCTAAACATACAAACTCAGAATTTGAGATCAGGGTTTTGTCCACAAGCACTTTCTATAGCTCTTATTAATTATATGCTAAATTCTTAATTCAAATGCACTGAAGCCAGACTAAACTGTATATTAGACATGACCTACTGCAGGACTGACTTCCCACCCTGTTCTAGTATTACTCTCAAAATCATGATTTTGGGGTAAGAAAAAGGAGTCAATCAACACTAGGGAGCTTGTACTCTATGTTCCAAAGCACAAGGGAGAAAAATGGGCAGAGGGAGAAGGGCCAATCTGTTAGAAGCACACGGCACCTGTCCACTGTGTAATTGGTCGGAGAAGAGGAAGCTGGTGGGAATGCATTGCTTAGCACACAGGAGGCCGTGTTTTAACTTCTAATTGAAAACAATGGAAAGCAGCCCAGATGTACTCCATAAATCAGCACCCAAAAGGACTCAGCTAATTTTCCTCTTCTGGCTGTTAGTATTTCCTATTTGGCTTCACGTCACGTTGCACTCCATATAATGAACAACCACTCCCCTCTTTTTATTCTAAATATCATACGGTCACCTTCATGATTGTTTTGTACTTCCCTTTTTGTCTAAGAGGTTCATTGTGGAGCACTTGCTACTTTTTTCAGATGTAATCAAAGTGAGACACAGGAAAGAACAAGGGAATTGAAGTCAAACGAGATACAGAGAGACATGAGGACAGAGCATGGTTGAGGTAGATTGGTCAGGAAATTTAACTGACTACAGATGGCAGAAAGGGGAAGCAGATAAAAAGAAACAGAGAAAATAAACTTCCACCTGCAAAATGTAACAAAAGTGTCAGGGCAAACATGCATAGAGTTTGACTGTGCAGGGTAGATTCTACATGTCCCTTTATAAAACAGTAGCACAGAGACTCTCTGGAGGAGTCAGAACACTCAACAGAGTGGGCACCCTGCAATCGCCCTAGATCTACTTCTCCAGGGACAAATCAATGAAGTGTTGCAAAATTGCTGTTTGCTTCAAATTTACCCATTTTATGTTTTCAGAGTGCCCTTAAATAACTACCAACTTCAAACTGTCCATAATTAACGGCAGAAACTTTATCTCAGGAAGAGGTTTATTTTCCATTACAAATGAAACTGGACTTTTGTAAAGGGTTCAACCACTGTAGTCCCATAGCACACTTTGACTCATGATTAATGATTCATGCAGCTGATACAAATATGTGCACTTCATCAGCATTTTTAGCCAATGCCAGGTTATTCAACAAGCATAACTGAGTTAAGCAGTAGCCTACCTCTCTAATGCAACAGTCTGATAAATTATTATGAATCCAGATGGATTTCAAATGAAGCAGAATTGATAAGACCCAATTATTTAAGACAAGGGACTGTCTAAAAGCGGTCCACATAGAGAAAGCAATTAAAAAGAAGGCTATTAGTTTCTTTGTTACACTTGTTTAGTGACCATGCATACAATCTGATGTGACATTTGAGCCACACAGCAACAATGAAGGCAGCTGGTTTCAAAGAAAGCACTGCAGCATAACATTCCTTTAAGAACTGTAATTAATACTACCAAGGCAGATTCTGTGTGCAATTTGTGTGTATTCATCCACGAGACCGAGTCTGAGAGCAAAATCATAACAGAAAAATGCCAGACTGAGAAGAGAGAAAAAAATAATTATTAAAAAAAAATTGGTACAAAGAAAAAAAAATCATCTCACCAGAGAAGTAATCTATGCCCCCAGATCACAGCAAAACTAAAAACAACATTTATACGAAGGACAACACGGTGTATGAGTCTGGACTGGTGGTCAATCAGGAGTTGCATGAATGGGGTTTAAATGAGGCCACTGAAACTGTATGCAATAAACTCATGAATTTAATGAAATTCTCAGTTGATAGGAAAGCTTAAACTCATATCTCAAATCCAAAGCTACTCTCACGTAGAAAATGAACTGGCAAGTTCAGCTGAAATAAGCAAAATAAGATGAATGAATGAATGAATGAATGAATGACTGAACAAATGATAACTGTAAAAAAATTGTGCTACATTACATTTTACTATGGCTTGAAATTTCAAGGAACAGCCAAATTTAGTCACTGTAAAACTGCTGTTTTCTTCCTGTTGCAATTCGTTTAGACCATTGTAAAAAGAAAGTTCTGTGAGTTTCCCACTGCTAGATCACAGTTAAAGCACAAAACCCTCAATTATGAAATAAAGTCATAAAAACTAAGCTACACCATCTCACATCAAGAAGTCATTTATGTTTACAAGGTAAATTTAAGCCAAATTTAACTTTCTAACTGCAATAAACAAGAAGTCTCTGAAGTACACTCTCAGAAAAAAGGGGCTAAGCGGTCACTGGGGCGGTACCCCTCTTGACTCTGGGGTGGCATTCTCAAGAATATGTCGCAGTGGGTAGCGCTGTCGCCTCACAGCAAGAAGGGCCTGGGCTCGATTCTTGGGTGGGCAACCAGGGTCCTTTCTGTGTGGAGTTTGCATGTTCTCCCCATGTCTGCGTGGGTTTCCTAACACAGTCCAAAGAGACATGCAGCCAGGCCAATTGGACATGCTTAATTGCCCGTAGGTGTGATTGTATATGTCTGTCTGCCCTGCGATGGACTGGTGACCTGTCCAAGGTGTATCCTGCCTTCCGCCTAATGACAGCTGGGACAGGCTCCAGCACCCTACCCCATCAACCCTGCGACCCAGAAGGGTAAGTGGTTTAGAAAATGTGTGTGTGTGTTTCATTTTAAAACATGAAGTTATAAAAAAGCTTAAAAAATATGTACCATTTCCCTGGAAATAACTTATTTAAGGTACACAGTTGGACCTTAAAACCATTGCTTTACTTTCAAGGTAGCATTTACATTGTAATGACTGAAAAATACCTTTATACTGACAGCGTACTGGAAAAAAGGCTGAGAAAGGACTGCCCATCAGGGAGCAGACATTTTTAATAAAATGTGCAAGGTTCAATAAAATAGCCTAGTGCTAGACTGGATTTTAGATAAAGTGGGGGTCAAGTTTCACGTCCAGCCAAAGACAGCTTGGAGGTAAGAAGTGAGGTCTAGATAAGTGCAGGCTAAGGAAAAAGCTCTGCATGTCCTGTGGAGTGGAGTGTTTTGCTTCTCTGAGGAGAGGTGTGAGGCTGTTGGCGGCCTGAGGAGGCTCAGCTCGAGGTGTGACTGGAACGGATCTGAGGTGAAGTTGCTGGCCTTCACACGTGAATGGACACTGACTACAGCCTTTCTGCTGAGCACTATGAGCCAGAGTGACGAGGAGAAGCCTGCAAGGCAAGCTTCACTGCAAGCTGTGATTTTCACAGGCTAGCACTGCTTCTACAGTATGAATGGAAAAAGTATTCCTTTGAACACTACCAACAAAAAAAGCTATTGAAAATCGAAACTTTTCTGATATTAAAAAGGGTAGAGATTTTTTTTAAGAGAGACAGGGAGAGCAATTAGGACAAAAGGAAAAGGGAATGGGAGTGTGAGGTTAAAGGGGAAAAAAAAAAAGACGCAGTATTTTCAAGTCAGTGTGTCTGCATGAGCGTTACCTACCCTAATAAAACCCCTTCAGGTTTTCAGATGCAGCCGTTTTTAATCAACAATGTGCATTTGCTCCTTAGAATTGAAGCTTAATTTATAAATGTCACCTTCCTAAACACAGCAATTAGTCATGGCTGGCCTGGACTGCCTATATACAGGCAACTTTTCTGCTCTTCCAAAGGAAATGAAAATATTTTCAAAATGTATGTTTTGTATTTCCATAAACTTAAGCTGTGTAAGACGTGAGGAGATTTTATAGCAAGGCCAGAATAAACAAACACAGCTACTAGTACAGTTTTGGGGACTGGTTTCAGTGCGCATGTACAGTAGTGAAACAACAAAAATATTAATATCAATGGAAAGACTCAAATGTTTGATAATGGACCAAGCACAATTGCTCACTGTTGGCCATTAAAGGGGAGGCTGACCATCAGGAAAGTGTCAGCTGCAAGCTCTGATTGTTACAGTGGCCTTTACCTGAGAATGGGGGGCCATCAGGCCCAGTGCTGTGCAGGAAAATGAGTTGTCTCCCACTCTTAAATAATGCATGGTAATTGTTGAAGCATGAGCACAGTCCCAGACAGCTGATGTAAAGAGTTTGTGCGTGACTCGGTGTGTGTGTTGGAATCCTCTGCCTGGAATAGCACAGCACTTTGTAATAATTAAAAGCATCACTGCATGCATATTTCATGCGGCGCCAGAAATATTTAGCCTTGTCCCCCCTGCCAGTACCTGCCAAAATAGTTCCCCACTTAAATTTATTAAACAGTAGGATAACATTTTAAGGGGAAAAAACATTAATAACAAACTGTGCCAGTACTGTGATGCTCCTGAAAGATAATGCAGGGCAATGGCTTTGAGGCTGTGCAGCGATGTCCCTCACACTGCAGGCTGGATATTAAGTCTCTACACCCAGCCACTCCCGTTTCTGCTGAAAACCCTGCATTATCAACAAATATAATGAGGCGACATATAATATAAAGTCACATATCTGAGTATTAAAATGTGGTCATTATTTCATATGCCTGTGTGGACTTACATAACCCAAGGATACCAGCAAGTACACTAAACTCCCAGTCTAAGATGGTAAAATGGTGAAAGACCACCGACATGTAATGCAAGTATTGTCTGTTCTCATATTTTGTGATACAATACAGTAGTGCTGCACAATAAATTGTGTTTTAATTTCATTAAAATACGGGTTTCCATGATAAACACATCGTTAAGGTCTGCGATGGAATAATTAATCAAATTACCTTGCAGGTACAGTGCCATAGTGACATCATTAGACCTGCAGGAGTGTAGCATTAGAAGTCTTCCGTACACGAGTCCCTCAAGGAGAGTCATTTTTTCTTTCAGCTACAGCCAATGACAAAACACACTTGCACAGCTTTTTGCAGCATAACAGGAATGTAGAACAGCCAAAAATATGAAGGCTCCTTAGCCTCATATTTCTAGTATACTGTTTAAAAAAAACTCCTCTATTCCACTGATACAGGGTGACATGATGTGTTTTTGTGCCACTGCAGTGGCACTAATGCCAGGCGTTATTTAAAAATTCACATAGCATGCTAGCACGTAGCATGTACCACGCTGTGAATGTTATTAAGCGTTTGGGTGAGAAGGAGACAGCAGGGTGAGGCACATTTGAGTTAAATGAGCTTTGCGGAGGCAAGGAGGCCTGGCACAGAGAAGAGCGCTACATTCCACATCAGCTCAGTCTTCTGTTCTAAGACACCTGCTGGAGACACAAAGAGACCAAGCCTATGGATTATAGTCAATCTTTCTATTCTCACATTCACAGAGGTCGCCTTTCAACTGCCAGTTGTGCTAGATTTTGATTTATTTATTTATTATTAAATATCAGAGAAATAGTGTGCTATTGGAAAATGAACACAAATGTTATTTGGGCACTCTAAATGTGCCACTCTATTTCCACAAATTGCATATAAACAGGAACCTACTCAATATGCAGGCAGTAAATAGCATATCAGCATTACCCATTATGCTGCATCGCCTGGTTGCTGTATTAATAAAAAACACTGACCAGACCTAACGGACAAGGCCACATCACAACACTGTTAACGACTTTTTTTATCGTGAAAATATCCATTAATGGTATTACCATTTAGTCATATGCAAAAGTTTGGGCACCCCTGGTCAAATGACATTTGCTGAATTTAACATATTGGAAAAAAACAAAATAAAATATACAATGTGGCTTGTGCAAAAGATATGGCTCATTTAATATGTTGTTTTGTTTTTTCCTAATATGCTCAACTCAGCAAATAGACACAATTTGTGCTCTAAAATTTGCAGAAAAATCCATATTTAAGTTTGTCTCCTGTAGAGAATATATATATTTATTTCAACATAATTTCACTTTGGGGTGCCAGTCGCGGTGCAAACTTTTGCACACGACTCTATAGTACCATATACTGATATTAATATTTTGTATTAAATTTTAAATATCAATATTTGGTCATCTAGCAATTTAAAAGTCTTATCACCTGTTTAAGCACATAATACTCACATCAATCATTATACTGCCTCTAATAATTTATTATACTGGACGAATGCTCCTTTAAAATGCGAAATTCAGATATTGATATTGATTCAGATATTATATTTGCCGAACAGCAAATATAAAATGGTACTGGAGCATGCATACTTAAGCTATGACTAAAGGCCGTAGGAATAAGTCATTTATAGTGTAAAGGGAACTGTTAGATACCACTGGTTAGAAGAGGTCACATTAAGGAGCCCCACAGCTGTAAATGTGCAAGCACAGTACATTAGTAATGCTTCATTAATCTCTGTGGCTTTTAACACCTACTCTAAGCCTACAGTAAGGTATACTCTCGGATAAGTGCATGTGTGCATGTATGCATCTGTACGTTTGCAAGAGATGTCACAGATTAAATGAATCATACACACACAAAAAAAAAATTAAACTAAAAATAGAAATGTTTTATAACAATGCCTGTAGGCTGCATGTAACACCTTTTCTAAACACCAGATAAATAATGGAAAAAGACAAAAAGTAAATCTGCCAACAGGGATCTGAGAGAGAGTTGGCAAGAGGACAAGGCTGTAAGGGCAGAAGTGAGCGTGAGAGCAAAAGAGCAAAAGAGTGCAAAAAAAGAAATGGGAGAAAAAGGTCATCGCCGAGAGAGGACACTGTTTGTCAGTCTGCCCTGCATCACACAGCGGTGGCACTTAATGAGGCATCTCGATCGATAGATGATTCAGTCTATGCCTCTGGAAATGAAGCAGATCAGTCAAAGGCTCCACTCGCCTACTGCAGTGAGGCGCACATTAACATGCCCAGAGGTAAAATGCATCTCCCCAGCATCCGCGGTACAGCTGCTCTACCAGCTCACAGAAGAAGAAAAAAATCAGAAGGGCATTCAAACTGTGGGCGTGTGTATGTGTGGGTGTATGAACTGAAAAGGAATAGAAAAAAAAAAGATTTTGGAAACAAGTGGCCTAATTCTAAATATTCAGAGAACATGGAACGACGGATGAATCATGAGCCTTCCCCGTATATCGCTAGTAAGTGAGCTGTCTGATAGCCCCCATTGAAGAAAATTCCAAGACTTTACTTACTTGTTGTGACAGTGAACAATTAATACCTTCTACACAGTGATGTGGTTCAAAGTCTGCAGTGCCCAGAGAAACAGCTAAGGATGGAAATTCAAGAAGAAACTCCCCAGCCTAAAACAATCATTCTGCTGCAAACAAACTTTTTGAGACTCTATAAGTGTCCATTAGACCACATCTATGTACTCTTAGCCAAAGTGATCTATACAGTGTCTAAAGAAGGTTTGATTACTTGAACAGCAGGACTCTTTTGGTGCTATATACTGTTTTCAAAAAGTTCCCGTACTTAAAGAAATCTGCCTAACTGCAAGACTCAAAAACAGAATTATTAGGATTGCTTAATTAGATTGTGTGTAGAGCGCAAATTATTAAATAAAAATGAATACATTCAGTTTTTAATGGCACTACTTGTTTTTTTCTGTCTCTTCCAACTTTAACCTCAGAAAAACTAATATTGTAATACATATGTATCGAGGAAATGGTGAACTGCAATATTATATTTTTTCCATATTGGCCCATGTTTAGCAGACAATTGGCTTCAGATAATGTGAAGGCAATTATTCTAATCACTTGTCAGGTGCTGTAATAAACTTTCTACGGCAAGTTTGCAATAATGTATTCCTTACTTGACCTTACTATCCTTTCCTGACTGCTCTTAACATGATCCAGCAAAGACTCCAGTGATCTGTTACAGAACTATTAGGATCATCTACTTGATGCCTCTTTTGCTCTATAAAAATTTCAATGAGTTACACTACAGTGCAAAAGTCAGAGAACACCCTTTATTCATTTAATTTCCAGCCATTTTCAGTGTCAGAAAAAAAGCAGAACACCTACATTTTACACAGAAGTCTCAATAAACTAAATACAACATCACAATTTTCAGTTATTAGTGTGTCGACTTTCAAAGGAATCTTTAGAGATATTTTTCCACACCTCCAAAGTTCAGCTAGTTGGTTGGTTCATTCAATACTATTGAAGTCTGGACTCTGGGTTGACCAATGCAATTTTCTGAGAACATGAGCAGCTTCCTTGTTTGACCTTTTCTTGGTAACAGCATCTTTGACAGCTACACATCCTTTCATTTTCTTTAAGTAGAATGCTAAAGAGAAACACCTGTGGATTTTTTCAGATCTGTAGTAAGAGTGGAGCTTGATTTTCTCCTCTCTCTCAAAGATGAAAGCTTTAAGTACTGCTTACCTGATGGTGACAGTTTTGGTGATCTACAAAGTCTTGCACGGCTGCTCCCATGACCCCCAGGAGTCCCATTTTCTCTGTATCTTCTAAGAATTTTTGAACTTCAGTGTTGGAAATGTTTTATACACTGTGCAACATTTTGCTTGTGGATTTTATAATTTTATCTGAAACTTTTCTGCACAAAATTAACTCCACAAAACCTCCTCACAAATATCTCCTAAATAACTTGTACTTAATGGCTGTTTTGACTGGAAATTAACTGAAAGATGCACAGTACTGTATATTAGATAGAATTTCTGAAAATGAATACCCATATTTGGCAAAGAATGTTAAAGTATGCTTCAAACCATTTAAAACTTTGTCAAATAAATGTGAGTGCATTCAAACAAAAAAAAAAAATCATTTTAAAGCCTTTGTAATGAACAATGTACATCACATTTTTTCACTTTCCTGGGCTTCACCAGTCATGACAAATGTTCAGTGGTGATAAGGAGGGGAGCCACTTTCACCAAGATGTGATCTACAGTTAAGAGCTGACAAGGTTTGGAATAAAGTCCCCTTGGCAATCGTCCTGGAGCACTGCTCTGACTTCAGATATATTGTAATCACTTGGCTGGCTCAGAGGTTTTCATTGGTTTCAGTGCCAACTGCTGTGCCGGATGCTTCCATTCCACACTAACATTTGTGCAGAACAACATGACAGACGAGGTACACTGGCTACAGAGCCTGCTTTTAATGGACACCATTAGGAGGCCATGAAATTCGGATTAACACCAAGCTGGGATTGTGATTACCTGAGGCCCAGGAAATGAGAGAGAAGGGAGGAGAAGAAGAGAGGAAGGGGAGAGAGAGAACCAAGAAAAATTATCTATGAGCCATTTACTGTCTACTTTTTGGCAACAATAATAAAAAAGTATAGAAAGAATTTAAGACAGAAAACA
>JAILXH010093839.1:0-10651 GCA_023558415.1 Piaractus mesopotamicus | reverse complement strand
GAGAGAGAGAGAGAGAGAGAGAGAGAGAGAGAGAGAGAGAGAGAGAGAGAGAGAGAGAGATTCTGAAACCAAAAATGTTTAAGCTTAGCATCTAGTTTGACTTTGACAGTTCAAAGAGGGAGTTTACTCAAGCACTTAACTCTGGTCAGATGTGATTATATCCAGCTGGGAGCTTGCAACTAACAAAAAGTCCAGAAACTACCAGAGGCTCCGTAGGCTCATGTGTCAAATATCATACACCCTAGATCTACTGATAAAGATTTCAATTTTGACAAGAAATTGGAAATAGGGGAATTCATGATTTAATGACCAATAATTCTTCAAACAGGGAAAGACCCAGTTGTCTGAATATGTTGTACCTGTTTGTTTCAACTGTCTTGTGGACAAGGACAAACAACCCATTCAGTAATGAACACTGCAATGCACTACCAATCTCATGACACAATAAACATCCATGCCAAACAATAAGTCCTTCATTTTAGATGAAACTTCATAAGTTTAAAAGAGGAGGCTGTTAGACAGAAGGAGCAGATGATGAGAGAAAAAGAAGTGCGAAAGGAAAAGAGAAACACAATACTGTATCATGCATATGTGTTAAATGTTTTTCTTTGATTTTATCTTTGATTATACTGGTTTTTCTTTTTTGCCACACTTTTTGCCAAATAAAAGAATATGATATTGCAGTTCAGTAAAGTTTAGGTAATTGTGGTTGCAGGATACTGCCATCCGCAATTTGGCCACAACATCTAGTACGAAAGAACGGAACTGTGAACATCACATTAACATTACACTCAAAGGCTGCTTAACCTGATGCCTTTTGTCCAAGGAAGTTTCACATGAAGCCAAATCCTTGGGAGCTACAACATTTTGAGTCCATTTTACCATCTTGGCTGTACATGTGTCTCAGCACGTGCTAATGTCCTAGTGTAGGCAAAAAATGTAATACAAACAAAAACGCAGACTTACTGCGCTCTGCTTTAAGCTTTCGCTCAGCTGTAGCTGCTTTTCTTGCTTTTCCACAGAGGTAGAACAGTTTCTTGTAAAATGTCTCTTAATGTTCAACTTTTTATGAGGCTGAAGTCGCTTCTCATTCGAATTGTCCCGTTCCACATTAAATGGTGCTTGAGGCGCCAGAATGTAACTGCTGCACCGTTTAAGGTGGAATGGGACAATTTGAACGAGAATGGTTTCCTTGAGAACGAGAAACTGACTTTAGTTTTACGTGTTTTTTTTTTTTTTAGTGTTTGACAGTTTCTCGTTGCAGACTAAATGTATCAGGAAACCAGCTGGAGTGATTATAAATGCAAAAAAGGCTGTTCATCTCCAAATTATGGATGTTCATCTTAAATTTTTCTCCTTGCCTATCGCAACTTTGTCTTTGTCTATTGCAACTTTTATTGCCAAGGATCTGCATCCATACTCAGTCTTTGAGAACCAGGGCTTTCACGCTATGTTGCACACTTTGGAGCCGAGATACAGCATCCCGTCTTGAAGATATTTCATCAAACATTAGGATTGTTCTAACGTCCAGTATTGTGTTTTAATTTTCTGTACGTGCCTCACATCCAGTCATAGGAACACCATTTAATAATAATTAATTGCTTCTTATATCATCGTGACACCAGACAGATTTATCGAACATTGCATTTTATGTCATGTTTGCATGAAATTATTAAATACATTAATTACTATTTTAATTAATTTTTATTTTAATTAATAAGACTAATTTACACATATTAAACAAAATGTCTGAACAAGTAGACAACAGAATAGTCAGGCCAAGTTTTACATCTCAGTCTCATTGAGTATTGCGGCGTTTATTTGGTCTATTTTGTTGTAAGTACAAACAAAAGTGGGGCGCAACATGTAAAGTCATAAGCCATAAGTTTAGTAACATCCTCAAGGCATGTAACAATCCAAAATAAATAAATAAAAAATACATGCTACTCCAAATACATTAGGGTCATAGTCAAAATGCTTCAAACATCTAGAAGGCTTGTCAATTTGCCAAGACGCCCAATGCACAGCAAGGAACATAGATAAGGAGGCAATGACAACTGTACTTCAAACAACACCAAAAACAACTCATTTGGAAGGACTGCACAAAGAAAGAAAGAAATACTAAAATCGTTAACAAAAACACAGCAAGGACAGCAATGATAAATTTACTTGAAATGAGAACATTTTCAGTATAATGCTGACGCACAATGTCATTCTACATTTGGAGTAATGGAAATACATCAGGGAGGTCTTATTAAATCTTTAGATATTTCCTTTAGAGTGTTTCTCTCCTCTTACAGCATAAGGCAAAGTCAATACAGAAAAACTGGAACTGAGAAACTGATGACACAAAATACTGTGATGGCAGTAATTCCACATCACAACAGTAAGTGAATTTACAGAAGAATTTACAGGAAAAAAAACATTCTACAGCAAAATGACACAGAAACCTGGCTCCATATATCTTATATATAAATGCAAATGTTCTATGACTGAAATTGTCTTTGTAGTGAGAATGACAAGATAACGACTCCATCTCATCCTATATTCACAACGTCCCACTACTGAGAGACAGAGACAAAGAGAAAAAAGTAAGAGAAATAGAGAGAGAAACTACCCATGTTCGAGGAAGGCGTGGGTGAGGAAGGCATTGAGCTTAATATCCTGGAACAAATGGGGATTTGACGAGAACTTTACAGCTCAGGTCTCACTGTGTGTGCAGTGCTTTACGCAACTTGGCTGTTCAGCTCATTTGGCCCAGGCAAGGTGCCACTGCTTAAAAAGTTTACTTTTAATTTTCAACTGCTAGAAGCCAGCAATGAATAGTATAAAACAATCACGTAAAGGAGGACTGAGGTCACAGTTTTACCAAACAGAAAGAATCACTGGAGGGGTCATCTGTCTTGACCGCACAACATTTTACTTGCAGTCATATCAGCAATATCAACACAGAGGGCAAAGTCATAAAAGCTTAAGCCACCACACTGACTGAAGCTGCCGAGAGCAGTAAGTCGTACGATGATTAAGTATAGGCTCTAACACGGCTCTGCCAGAACTTTCCAAGGACAAAGAAATAAACATGGATTAAAAATGTTTCTCGATGCCCACGTTGATGAAAACATAGTTGTTTTCCTTGATATTTAAATACAATTTCTTAACACTTCATTTTTTCCACCAAGTAGGAGCAGGTGCAGAGGCACAGAGCACATCACAGAGAATTTCACGCCTGCCCTCAAAAGGGCTCCACTCAAATATACAACTTTCCCGGAGGAAATAGAGCATCTTCATATGGGGCATCGGTTCTCTCAGAAACAGTGCTCTTACTACGTGCAGGAAAGTCAGGATAGAGCAATGATTCACCCTCTTCAGAAACACAGTAAGACAACATATCCACAGGAATTAAAACGTCACCCTAGTTTTGTTCAGTCCGTCCATGAATTTGGGATCACGAATTCATGCAAATTCAACCTACAATATTGTAATATTTGCAAGGGCTTGCAATTTTGTCCAAACACCACGTTTAAACTTTACTGTAAGTGTGCATTTTTTATGCTGAGAAGCCATGGACAATGCAGAGAGATGATCACATTTGCCAATGATCGTTTCAGCTAAAGACTTCTTGAATGTGATACAAGAAAACAGGTTTTGTACACCAAGCAACATTGTTGTGGACTATAACGAGACAAAAAAATTGACTGTTGCCATGAAACAATGATTTTCTATGCATGTTTCTGGAGGAATTTGCTTTGTGTGTACTATTAAGTAATATTAGATGCTGGGTTTAGACTAGTTAAGTAGTTAAGAGTAAACTCCTACGACAGGGCAACATAACTGGATATCAGTGATGACCGACAAGTAACTCACTGACAATGCTTTAATAATTAGCAGGCAATGCAGGCAATCATCTCCATATTGGGAAAGAGATTGGTCGAGAACTAGAGAGTAACAAGTTAATTTTAAAAAGCTTACTAAATAAAAATAAAATAATAATAAAATAATAATAAAATAATACGCACACAATGTTTTATTCCATTTTACTGTTAAAACAACAGATTATTACAGGGCATTAATAAGCCGTTTGGTTACGGTAGAGCTAATTCCCCACTGTCCAAATATTGCCACAAATATTGAAAAAAACTGCTGTAAAGTCAAGTATTTTAGCCTGCAGCAATGACAAACAAGGCTGTGAGATCGAGGTGGGACTGTTCCATGAAATAACTAGCCATTGTCAGCTGGGCCAGATTGCCTCAAGAATATTCAAACACATGCAAAAATCAGTTAATATAAAATAAGTACATATATCACTTGTTACAAATGTAACTGGTTCCACAAATTCCAGATGACCACCCAAGGAGGTCACACACACTGACTTCACAGAATAGACTTTGCCCTTACTGACCAAAAAAAAAAAAAAAAAAATTCTCTGTATAACACTTAAGGAAGAAATACCGGATTGATAATACTGTCATGTCTGAGCCATTTGGAGTACAGTGTACTGTGATGTCTGAGCCATTTGGAGTACAGAGTACAGAGTGGATGCATAACCCTCCCATGCTTTCAGCTGAGGTTAGCAGTTGCAGAAAGGTAGTGACATTTACTGCTCTGTGTGAAAATAAGCATCTGTTAGGACTTTCCTTAAACTGTTTGGATCAACAGCATGAACAACATCAGTCACAAGTACCATGCAAAATGAGCAAACTTTCTAAAGAGTCAAGAAGAGTAGAACACTTCAGACTACACAGAAGGACTTACTTACTCAGTGGCACCTGTACTAAGGATGGAACAAACCTCCTATGAAAAGGCAGTTGAGAGAAATGGAAAAGAACTCCCCTTTGCCTCATGGAAAAAGGATTATTTTTGCCTTGAAGAGAACTACAGCAGAAGTTGTAATTTTGCCTAATTAAAAAAAAAAATTATAAAAATTCAACTACGCTTTTATCATGTAAAAGACTTACTGGAATGCATGTAGCTTAATGAAGGTATTTTGATATGCTGAATTTCACTGATGTTAATAGGAATTCCGTTTCACAACAGGGAGGGCATTTCAGCTCTAGCAACTCTGGTACAGAAGAGCAGAGTTTTGCATTAGCCAAACTTATCATTAGTCTTGACTGGGTCTGCATCTCGGGTGCAAAGAATTCCGGTGTGGGCTTCTAAGCAGCGAACTGTGATGGTTAAACTGTGGTAGCTGTGAAAACATGCTAGTGGAAAGAATGGCAGCATGAGCCTATGCCTCTTTGGCCATACCACTGGACAGCTAAGCCAGTAGCATCGGAAGACTCCTTAGGGTAGTCCTGCAGGCCTTGTAGAGCAGGGCCAGAATTTGCCTTGGCTATAAATTGGATATGCTGAGGTGTCACCACAATCTTGGGCAATGTAGCCCATTGCTTGAAGAGAGGCGTCCTGGTCAGCCAACTCTATAATGGCAGGTTGGAGCAGAGAGCACACAGCATCCAGTGAATAATAAAGGGATTCCACAATGAGAGGGTCAGGGTCACCAGAATCTCAGTTCAGCTCTAAAAAAGGCCTCAAAGGCACAAGTTTCTTTATCAATTCCTTGCAGATGAGGAGCCAATGGAGGCTGATGGACACTGGGACTGTGGGAGGGAGGGAGAATTCAGGCCTAAATTAATCAAGGCCAATTTACTGTGCCAGATCAGGTAGCCACCCAACAAACCACCACAGAGGGTGAATGCATGTTTGGGGTAGCATCCTCCATTGAGCCATGGAGTGAAGTGGAGCTTCTGTGCAGCTACTTCAGAAAGGAGTCTAAAGATTACATCCAAAGCAGCTGAGGACAGAGCATCAATATCTAAGGGAATGAGAATTCATCCTGCAGAGTTAGTAAGCTCAAGCATCCTGTATTAGGGGGGGTGGTACGCAGGGGAGCACTGGAGCCCTCTTCAGCAACAGCCTCAAAAAAAAAAAGTTCAGTTTTTAATACTCACTTTCCTATCCAAATAGCAACTTTGGGGAGGAGTAAGCAAGGGGTCACTCCAAGAGAACCAGCAGCTAGCAGTAGGGGCCCAGGTTGCCACGTTGGTAAGTCTCTTTCATGGGGCTACTCAGACGACCAGCAGTAGAGTATTCAAGTCTAGGCAGCAAGGGTGCCACTCAGGCAACCTGAGGACAATCCGAACTGGTATGTTGGTAAATACCACATGACAAGCAAGCGGGTGTTGGTGCAAGCCAAAGAACAGCTAGTTACCCTTTACTCATACAGGACAGGGCAGGATCCTGAATATAATAATGTCACCAAGCTAAAGGTGAGCAATCTGAGCTATTGATCTGTGTCACTGAAACAAGAGAAAGAAGGACATCTCCCATGTGAGGAAGGTATTTGTATTACTGTTGGCATCACTTTGCTCGTATCTTGACCTGTGCAGAGATGTGCAATAAGTATCCACTGTTTCAACCTATAGCAGTCATGCAGAATTAAATTAAATGATATTTACTTTATTTACTACTGTAAACAGGACTTTTGTGCTTTGAAGAGAAATACAAACGTTAAAATTCTACCTAATTAAAAAAGCTACTTCTGCTATCCCAAAAGCCTTACTGGAACACATATTTCAATGACGCTTTAGTATTATAATGTGGTTGATTTCAAAGACGTTAACAAAACACAACAGTGAGGACATTTCAGCTCTAATAACTGAAATGTACAGAACTTCATTTAAATACCTATGAAAATACATAATCACTGTGTGTCAGACGGCAGCACAGCAATAAAAAGAAAGTTGCAGAAATAAAAGCGATTCAATTAAGGAACCAAGAGCAAAGTTTCAAGTGTTTGCGTCTGTACGCTGTTTTATTCCCGCACATTCTATCCAATAGAAAGTCATGATTAATACATTAAGATGCACCCATTGCATTTTAGTGTACAAAGCTTGAGCAATCTCTATAGTAATGTGCTAAAAAAAAAAAAAGAATGGGATGCTCTGGAGCAGATGCACATGAGCCTAGGGTCACGACATCCAACGGCAAGTGTCAGCTAAAGGGGTACAAAACCCCCCAGCACTGGGCTGTGAAGCAGTGAAACTGTGTTCTCTACAGTGATTGAGCACCATCCAATACCTCTAGGATGAACTGAAGTGGCAACTGCTATCCAGAATTATTTAACAGCTTACTAATGCTCTTTTGGATGAATGCAATCAAATCCTCAAGAAATCTTCCAACATCTATTGCAGGGGTGTCCAATCTTATCCACAAAGGGCTGGTGTAGGAGCAAGTTTCTGTTCCAGACATGAACAGAGCACCCGATTCCACTTGTTTAATCAGTCAGTCTCAGTCTTTAAACAACTGATCAGGTATGCTCCTATTTTGTTGCAATGAAAACCTGCAGCCACACCGGCCCTTTGCGGATAAGACTGGAGACCCCTGATCTAGTGTAAAGCCTTCCCAGAAAAGTAGAGGCTGTTACTGCAGCAAAAGTTGGACAACTCCTTATTAGTACCCTTGATTACAGTGGAAATCTTGGATGAATAGGAATCTACAAACTTCCGGACATTTGGTGTATCTCATAAGCATCAAAAAATAACCACTATCTTGCAAACAGTGCAATATGTGAGCACATCTGTGAAAATTAGTCAGCTTGCCAATAGTGATTTTTCGTAAAAGCAAAATAATAACCATGTAAATGACTTGCCTGTATAACTGATTAATCAAAATGAAAAATGTAAAATGAAAAAGTTTATAAAAATAGCAAAACATCTAATAATATCTTTCCATACTAGTGTGTTTTTGCCAAACACATCATCATATTAAATCATGACTAAGACCTTTGTCCAGCTTGCACCAAAACAGATGAGCTAAATACAGAGCAATGCTACCCAATCTTACAAACCAAGTACCTATGCAACCAAACCAAAAAAAGAGCCTCACAAGACGTCCTGTATTTTACAGTCACAATAATGTTGGTCAGAGATTTAGACTTTATCCTTAGAGTTAACTAAACACAAGTACTGACAAGACTAAACCAAAAACATCTGTCAATGTTTTACTTATCTCTGATCTTGAGAAAGCCCAGCAAGTTGCACAACAATAAGACTCAAAACTTGCAGTTAGGAATGCGACAAAATGGTAATTATTATTGGGATATTGGCAAATGCCAATATCCCATATCATTCATGTACATATCTGCCAATGCTGACACCAAAGCCCATACATAAAGGTTTGTCAGGATCTGAACTAGACCCAGCCGGATTAGCATTACAGAAAAAATTTAATATCTTTTCTGCAAATAAAGAATATAAGGGATGTTCAATAAACATATTTTCTAGATCTTCATAACACAGCAAACTGACAACTTTACCTTCCAGCAGAGGGCAGTATGAATCTATAGCCCAGCTTGTTACTTCACTGAGGTGTCATCAGATATTCACACAGATTTGTTGGAAATCTGTGTGACATCAGTTTTTTTACAATGTGGTCATTACATTATGACCTTTACTCCCAAAAGAAATATTACAGAGACTTGGATTGAAGTCCCTACATCTCATCCCAGAGTATTTATTACAGCTAACAGGTTCCCTCTCATCTCTCATGGATGTAACTATTCTTTTTCCAGGGAGGCCATGGACTGCAATAGTTTACAGTCTCAGAACAGGGCTCACTAAATCAGTCTCCAGAGGGACATACACCATCTTGTGGTGGTCAGAGGAACAGCAGAAAGCAACTGTTCACTCTATTTTCACATGCTGCAGGAAAATCAACTGTACCTAGCACACGCTTAAGTACTCAACATAAATGCAGATGATGACAGAAATATTTACTCCTGAAGGTACTCGCTTTCATTCCACCCACTGTCTCCACAATAAAAGCTGAAGAAGAACATAATTTATAACTGTAATTCAATGTTAAACCTACACAATGGGACACAGTGCGTTATTCTGTCCATAAGTATAGGAAATGAATTAGGATTAATTAAGACTTCCCCCTGACAAAATACAATGAATAAAAACATTTTCATATATTTAAACAGTACAGGCATAAGAAATGGGCCAACAACTCTTTCTGAGAATTCTTGCATTGTTAGGGTATTACTCATTAAAAATGTTTTTTCATGTCTTGAAGAGGCCAAATCTAGCAGGGGTTCCCAAAGTGCAGGAGAGCACAGATGGCCAAACTTTTTGTCTTGGAGGGCCAAAATGACAAAACGGCTAGCCAGCAACTTAAAAGCTTTTCATTTTCACATGTTGCCAGTAAACATGGAGAAACTCTAGTTGTTAAATACAAAATGCCAGCGGTTCCCTTATATATGAGGCACAGTGTGTTCCCTTTACGTTTAGTGAGAAAAAATACAAAAATCACACTGCTGTCTTTAAATCTCATCTTGCACCGTCATGTTCTATTGGCTAATAACTGCCAACTACAGTGGTGTGAAAAAGTGTTTGCCCCCTTCCTGATTTTTTTTATTCTTTTGCATGTTTGCCACTTAAATGTTTCAGATCACCAAACAAATTTAAATATTAGACAAAGATAACACAAGTAAACACAAAATGCAGTTTACAAATGAAGGTCTTTATTAAAAAGGGAAAAAGAAATCCAAACCTACAGGGCCCTGTGTGAAAAAGTGATTGACCCCCCGTTAAAACATAAATTAACTGTGATTTATCACATCTTTGGAAAGCTGAGTTCAATTTCCCTAGCCACACCCAGGCCTGATTAATGCCACACCTGTTCTCAATTAAGAAATCACTTAAATAGGTCCTGCCTGACAAAGTGAAGTAGACAAAAAGATCCTCAAAAGCTAGACATCATGCTGCGATCCATAGAAATTCAGGAACAAATGAGAAGCAAAGTAATTGATATCTATCAGTCTGGAAAAGGTTATAAAGCCATTTCTAAAGCTTTGGGAATACAGCGAACCACAGTGAAAGCCATTATCCACAAATGGCAAAAATATGGAACAGTGGTGAACCTTCCCAGGAGTGGCCGGCCACCAAAATTACCCCAAGAGCGCAGCGACAACTCATCCAAGAGGTCACAAAAGATTCCACAACAACATCCAAAGAACTGCAGGCCTCACTTGCCTCGGTTAAGGTCAGTGTTCATGACTCCACCATAAGAAAGAGACTGGGCAAAAATGGCCTGCATGGCAGAGTTCAAAGACGAAAACCACTGCTGAGCAAAAAGAACACAAAGGCTCGTCTCAGTTTTGCCAGAAAACATCCTGATGATCCCCAAGACTTCTGGGAGAATACTCTGTGGACTGACGAGACAAAAGTTGAAGTTTTTGGAAGGTGTATATCCCATTACATCTGGCGTAGAAGTAACACAGCATTTCAGAAAAGGAACATGATACCAACAGTAAAATATGGTGGCGGTTGTGTGATGGTCTGGGGCTGTTTTGCTGCTTCAGGACCTGGAAGACTTTCTGTGGTAAATGGAACCATGAATTCTGCTGTCTACCAAATAATCCTGAAGGAGAATGTCCGGCCATCTGTTCGTGACCTCAAGCTGAAGCGCACTTGGGTTCTGCAGCAGGACAATGATCCAAAACACACCAGCAAGTCCACCTCTGAATGGCTTAAGAAAAACAAAATTAAAGTGGTCTACTCAAAGTCCTGACCCGAATCCGATTGAGATGCTGTGGCATGACCTTAAAAAGGCGGTTCATGCTCGGAAACCCTCCAATGTGGCTGAATTA
>JAILXH010093824.1:44402-55271 GCA_023558415.1 Piaractus mesopotamicus | reverse complement strand
TTTCCTCGGTGTCTTTTCTTTCTTTTTGTTTATACAAGAGATTTTAATTCTCTGGTGCTCCTTATTTATTTGGTACTGCCATGTTTCCTTGATTCCATTTTCTTTTGTTCTTTTTCATATGCCTAAGAGTTTTATTTTTTTTTTACCTTTTTAGTACATTTTACTACAAAGTATAAATAAAATACAAATAACACTTTTAATTTGGCACTCGTTATTTGCTTTCCGTTCTTTTGTAGACACTACTTTTATTTTGGTTCTAACGCTTTCGTCAGCTTTGCCTGTGCGCATGCGTGTTCAGCGCGCTTCCTGCATCAACTGAGCCTGCCAAATCGGAGAGAAATCCCGAATAAATGTAGCTTTAAAATATTACATTGTATTGTTTTCCTCGCTCCTCGCAGCTTCATGCTCACTTACCTGTTTAGCACCATTTTTTGTGCAGCGTACCTGTCCCCGATCATCAGCCATGTCAAAGGAAAAGAGTTCACAGAGCAGGAGATGGCTCATTACAGGTGAATTTAACGATATACTAAGACAGCTGCTTTGAAATAGTGGTGTATTCCCAGCAAAGTGAGTTACAGTAACGTTGGCAACAGCTATAAAGTGTTCATGGGCATATTGTAGATTCTGTAGAACTGGCAGAACTGCTCCAAAATGTATCAGTGCGTGTGTTTTCTTTTTAGCTTGCTAGGTTCATTTTTTTTTTTTTATTGTTTAAACGGACTGTTTCAGCAAATTAGTAAAACCTTCTCCCCCCCTCATAATGTACAGGCGGATAAAAGAACATTATGAAAGCTGTACAAACGTTAGTAACATTACTTGAGGTAAACATACTCTCCCCTGGAAATAACTGAAAACCACAGAAAAACAGTAATGGAACAAGAGAGATGCCTAAATTAAGCTTGCTTACCTGTATTGGTTTAGCTTCTAGCAGCGCTTGAAGTCATTGTAGTTCGGGCCATACCCTTGCAACATCTTGTCTACATGAATTTGACAGCTGCCAGGATGACAGCCTGCTATAAAAGCCATGTCGTTGCTGTCGTGTGTCTTACCATCTGTGCTCATTCAGTTTAGGGGTGGGCGATATGGTAGAATCACGGTACACAATACATATCACGATATTTAGTTTTTCTGAGGTTTGTTAAGTTAGAACAGAGAGTGCACCAGTATAACGGTGCTACATTTAAAAAATACTATCAAACACTAATTGCGATGCTTTTTATTCAGTCTTTCACATAGCCTAGTTGCTGCGCTAAATCCAATTTATCAGCACGATACACTCAGAAGAGAGTCTCTGCTTAGGATAGTAATATCTAAGTAATATCTAAGATGATGACTCAAGAGATTAGTACCCACTAGCTCCTTTAACTTATGTTCAAGCTAAACACACCATCTCCCCTCCTATAATCCTTTCTTTCTACAGAGACAGAATAAAGTCCATGTTCTACCATGCCTACAACAGTTATTTGGAGAATGCATATCCGTATGATGAGCTCCGACCTCTGACATGCGATGGACAGGATACATGGGGCAGGTAAAAGCACAATTAAAAACCTTTAAATGTTTCTCATTAATTTGAATCATTGTGATAAACAGTAATGTTTGGGTAGTGACCAGCATGCAAGGGTGTATTCTAGTTGCTGCTGTTTTAGTTTTGTGAGCATGGCTAAAATATCCTCTTGCATAATTGTAACAGGCTTAACATTCCTCTCCCTTCTCTGGCCTCAGTTTCTCACTCACTCTCATTGATGCCTTGGATACCTTGCTGGTATGAATTTGTGTTTTGAAATTTGTTTTTATGAAATAAATAATTGGTTTTGTTTGCCAGTTCTAGTTGTGAGTCATGTTCTCTGCCTGTAATCTCAGATACTGGGGAACCACACCGAGTTTCAGCGAGTGGCCACCCTCCTTCAGGACACTGTGGATTTTGACATTGATGTAAATGCATCAGTGTTTGAGACAAACATACGAGGTGAGCACCTTGTACGGTGGCGTAACTAGGATCTCATGGGCTCCAGTTCACATACGCACATGATAAACAAATAAGAAAATAAAAGAGAGCCCCCCATACAAAATTACTTTCATTGATTAAGAAAAAACATCACAATGTAATTTGCTTGTTTACTTGCTATTACTGTGTCTCAACTAAAAGTATATTATTAAGTTATCATAACTAGCCATGACTCATGAGAGTACAACTGCCTAGCGATATTTACAGGGTCCAATAAAGACATCAGGGAGCCTGGTGGCCATGGGCCCTATTGCCATTACACTGCCTGAACTTCTATAATTTACTCTTGGCAGAGCTCATTTTTGATCCATGAGATTTATTTCTGGTTCTGCTCATCTCAACAAAGCTAAATGGCATTCCATAGAATTGTATTCCAATTTTCTCAGCTGTTTCATACATTCATGAAGACAAAAAGCATAAAGACAGAGGAAGATGTCACACTGCATGTGCTAGTAAGCTATTCTAGGTTATATGGAGGAGTACCAGAGACATATTGTCTGTATTTAATCTCTGTGGTTTATGTGAAGAGTTATTAGACCAAGGTTTCTTTCATGAAGACACTTTCGAATGTTTTAGATTTTCTCGGTGGTTTAAATTTTAGTTTTAAACCTAGTCTGCTCAGACCAAAATAAAACTCTTTGACCAAATAGACATTTTATCTAATGTCTAATCTCTGAACTTGTAGGCGTGATGCCTCACATGTCCATGCTGATGTGTATCTGCATTTATGTATCTGCAGTGGTTGGTGGGCTTCTCTCGGCTCACCTGCTGTCCAAGCAGGCCGGGATGGAGGTGGAGGAGGGCTGGCCATGCTCAGGGCCGCTACTCCGCATGGCTGAAGATGCAGCACGCAAACTCCTCCCAGGTGAGGAAATCTTGGTTAGCACACAGAGGCCAGCTGTAATATTGTTACTACCTAAAATGTGACAGTGTAATATGGGAATTGTATTAAGTAGAAGAAGTAAGTGTGACATCGTAACATAAAGATCTGAATGATTTATGGTAAATATCTTATTGAGATTTTTCTGATCAATATTGCAACTGCGATTTAAATGGTGATTATTTTCTATAAAAGTTTGTTTTATAGAAAATAATCAGTGTTTGCACTGAACATAGTGCACCAGACTGCCAGTTAGTTGTGGTTATGTTGTCACATACAAGCAAGTACAGTTGTGGTTAGGTTGTCACACTACAAGCTAGTCACAAGCTTCTGTTATTAGTATAAATTTCCCCATTTAAGACAACATGGTTGATGTAGACTACAATAAAACTGTGGCTCTCACATGGAAAATTACACTCCTTCACATAGTAATTTTGATATAAAAACAATTCATCTTTCATCAGTGGGAGTGGCAGTGGTTCAAGTTTGTTACACTAGTTTGCAAATGTTGCTCTGACATTCAGTTCACCCAAATAGACTTGTTTGTCTGCTTGTCAACTTTTGTCAGCTCAGGTTTAAGTCCTGGCATTTCATTGGCAAGTGAAATGTGTGCGCACATAGGATTTTTTTTTTGTCTAAGCCTGCAGAGCAGTAACTGGAATGTACATGTTTATAGTGTCTTAAACTATGCTGTTATGTTTTATTTGAATTTCGTACATTCACAAGGGCTTAAAGAAAGAAAGAAAAAAACTGAGGAATAATGCTATACGCTAAATTTGCAAAAAACCTATTTGAAGGATGAAAGCCAAAGATTTCAAATGTGCTGCATTTGGCCTACTTTCATAGTGTTACTTAAAAAGTTGTGATAAAAATACTGTGTATTTTTAAAACTTGTTTTTAGCGATATCATGATCCACAAAACTGTTTTTATCAATCACATGCATTGTTAGACAGATAACCCTGTTAGTTAAATGTTAGTTATCTGAGCCCATTGCAAAAATAATTTTAATACTACTTTTACTAGCAATTGAATAGTCACCTGATATTATGGTTAAGAAACAGAACTTTCTTGCTCAGCTGAGCTAAACTGTAATGTTAGCTCAGCCCAGTCGGGCAAGATGCTTAGGTGCTTTTATTGTCTGATTTATTGGATTATTCTAACAAAACCAAAAAATCTACAAAAACCCATTGTTTTAGTTTTTGTTTATTTCTGTTGAGAAGGTTTAGCGCAATTACATTTGTTTAACCAAAAAGAAATACATAAAATTATTGCATTCATAAGGCTCATGGTGAATCTGTCCTGTCCAGCATTCCACACTCCCACAGGTATGCCCTATGGCACAGTGAACCTCCTGAGGGGGGTTAATCCCACTGAGACCCCTGTTACCTGCACCGCTGGAGTGGGCACCTTCATCCTGGAGTTCTCCACTCTCAGCCGCTTGACTGGAGACCCTGTGTTTGAGGATGTGGCCCGCAAGGCCCTCAGCTCCCTGTGGAAGACCCGCTCTGATATCGGCCTGGTAAGATCTGCTCGCTTAGAGTGCTGCACAACACCCACCTTTGCCCAAACTAGTTGTGCAACTTTAAGAGCCATAATCTCCTACTGACAGATACCATGTTTTTAATGCAACCGTCATCAGGTACACTGTGCCATCCTAAACAGAAGATTTTTTTACATGTGGGTGTGTGTTTGTAATTTTGAAGTAAAAACCTACTTTTCCGGTTGATGTAGACATACTAAAGACATCACAGTATGTCTTTTTTTAACCTAATCTGTATGTGATGCATCTTTAGCAGACAGTTGATTACCATAGACAGTAATTTAGACAAAATTCCCTGTATTTAGTAAGAAAGTAAAAAAGCATGTTAACTCAAAAAACACATTTACTGTATAACATTTTAATTTATTTAATTCTATAGTCTGGTCAAGTTCGCAGTCCTGGTCCTGAAGTACCATTACCCTGCACATTTTTTGTGCTTTCCTTGCACTAACACTTCTTTAGTTATCATTATTATAACTCAGATATATGCCTCATTAGTAGCATCAGGTATGTTGGGTGTAAGGGCAGTGCTTACTCAAGGACCAGGATTGAGAACCTCAGTCTAAAGTATCTGTTCATTAAGCTAAGTAAATTAAGTCTGTATAATTTGTTATAAGATAGGACTAGTTTTCCACAGGAAAGAATATGTGGTAATACGTTACCAATGTAGTAATGTGGATTGTGTTTTTGGACTTGAAATAATGGTAAGGATTGTAATTGCCCATATATGTGGCAGATTAGATCTGATTAGAGTCTCCAAAAATAGTAACTTTAATGTAATTATTAGTATTTTTCTGTATTGTTTGTATTTTTTTGTAATTTATTTAACAGGTACTAATTCTTTCACTTAAATAGAGTCATAAGGGTCCTTACATAAAAAACACAACTGCCTTTCAGGTTGGAAACCATATTGATGTTATCACTTCGAAATGGGTTGCGCAGGATGCAGGTATTGGAGCAGGGGTTGACTCATACTTTGAGTACCTGGTGAAGGGTGCCATCATGCTGCAAGACGAGGAATTTCTGACTATGTTTCATGGTATGCCAGCTCAGTGGTGACACTGTTTACTACTATTATTTTTTGCCTGTATATAATTTTCTCAAGTATAAGGAAAAAATGTAAAGCACTTGTTGCATCTTGATGTCAGTCTGCACACCTGAAATGTTCTTAATTGTGCTGCAGAGTTTGATAAGTCCATAAAGAACTACACTAAGTTTGACGACTGGTACCTGTGGGTGCAGATGCATAAGGGGACTGTTTCCATGCCTGTCTTTCAATCTCTAGAGGCATTCTGGCCAGGGCTGCAGGTAAGAGGATTTTTGTCTTCTCTAGACAAGACCTAAAACCTGCCACCATAAACTTAAGAGGATAAGGATACACCTGTGTCTTGTAGAGCTGCAAATCTCTAAATGTCCTCAAAATGGATCGATTTTTTTCAGAAAACGATTCAGTGCATCACAATTCCTTTCAATTAATCATTTTGGTTTCAATTTTTTTTTTTAAATACACTGAATATGCAAATATGATTGGTGGTACTATTTGCACAACAGTGAAAGAAAGGCAATAAGAAGACAATACGCCAAACTTAAAGTTTTAATGTTCATACTTTACTATTATTCTAATCTGTTGTAATCAATTCTAATATTCCAAAATCTATGCAGTTAAGTCACTGCCACTCTTTTGCCATGACTTCTCATTCGTTTTATTCAACAATCCAGTTGAATTCTTGTTATACTAATGCTTGTGTCTGACAACAATTTCAGAGCCTAATAGGGGATATTGACAGTGCCACAAGGACGTTCCATAACTATTACACAGTGTGGCGTCAGTTTGGTGGGCTTCCAGAGTTCTACAGTATTCCTCAGGGCTACACAGTGGACAAGCGAGAGGGGTACCCTTTACGTCCAGGTGCCAGCACATCACAAAACACCACAACAGCTCATGACGACAGCAAAAAATGGGTCAGAGGTTTTATATTTCTCTGTACCTGAGGATTTTGGACATGCAAACAACAGATTCCATTACAAACCTCTGTAATATGGTGGTTTACAATATGGCCCACTTCTAATATGCACGTCTCCTGTGTTTGAGTGTGCCATGACACATTCTGTGGTTGGGAAACCTAAGGAATTACTTGCATTCTTAGAAACTGGACTACAGACTGACTTTTTGTCTCTATTTTGCAGCATGATTTTGTTCTAACTGGGCATTCACACAGTTATATAGTTAAACCAAGTAATTAGCACTCTCTTCTAAGTGCATAGAGCTTTCCTTTACCTAAAAGAATGTATAGCTATTGTCATACTTGGCTAGCAAAAATATATATAACAAAAAGAAATGGTTTGTCGTGCACTGTTTCAGAGCTGATAGAGAGTGCCATGTACCTGTATAAGGCAACAGGTGACCCGACATTTCTTCAGATGGGCCGGGATGCAGTGGAGTCCATAGAGAAAATCAGCCGTGTTAAATGTGGCTTTGCCAGCGTAAGTACTGGAGTGCTGACCCTTTTAAGGTCTGTTTGCTCACCACAGATTCAGTCTAGACAAGGTCTTATAATGTAAAATCTGTATTAACAGCACAGTTTAGTTTATCGCATGGTTTAATCTGTCTCCACACAACTGCCATTAAACAGTGAGTTAATGTTTAAATTTGTATGTTGATGTACAGACAAACATAAGAGCAAAAAGTGGTTCTCAGGTGGTTCTCCCCAGTGAACAAAATGTCTTGACCCTTTTGTTGAATATTTCTTCTCATGTCTTTCTTCTTACACAGGTAAAGGATGTGAGAGACCACAAGCTGGATAACCGCATGGAGTCCTTCTTCTTGGCTGAAACAGTCAAGTACCTCTACCTGCTCTTTGACCCTGACAATTTTCTTCACAACAGTGGCACACAGTTTGAGCTGGGGGGTCCACGTGGAGACTGCATTCTCGGGGCCGGGGGCTATATCTTTAATACAGAGGCACATCCACTTGACCCAGCTGCCCTTCACTGCTGCAGCAAGAACAAAGATGAACGCATGGAGCTACAGGACATTCTTCTCAGTCTATCGGAGCCTCTTAAATCTCCCGTTGACCAATCAGATGAGGCATCAGGGGAGAAGGATCCCACTGGTGTCGTTTCCTCGGAAAGCATAGCATTACTCCCTGGAGAAAAAAGGAAAGCGCCAGTGCTCTCCTGCCCCACACAACCATTCAGTGCCAGATTAGCAGTCATGGGCCAAGTCTTCACTGACAGCACATGAGCAGTCATTGTTCCTACTGTTTTATTTGTGTGAACAACATTCAGGTTGTAGAATGAAGATGTAACAGAATTGAGAGAATATTATTTTTATATTTATTGAAGAATGGGTGATTTTTTTATTATTTTTTTTCCCCCACCACATATTGTGTAAATTCTAAAAATGTGAAAAGGGCTTTACGGTTTAGGTTGAAATTCTCATCTTGTCTTTTTCCTGCTTGAAATAAAAAAAAGGCAAAAATCCTATTGGAAACTGCTGGTGCAGTTCTTTAATTTTTAATTCATGACTAAGAAACACAAATACTCATTCATGTACTCAAAAAGAAACAATTCCAAGCAGATTAATGGGCCACACAAGACCAAACGTCTCAGCTTAGCTGGGATTTCGCTAATGCTAACGCTACTGTTTCTCACTAATCAGCCTCAGAGAGGAGAGAGTCTGGCCTCTTGTCTAAAAAGAGACTTTACTCCTCACGTGAGGTAGCAACAAAGCTTAGGAACAAAGGAAGTGTTTATTGTGACCCCCCTACATTACCTTCCCAACACATTTCCGATTTATACTAATAGCTGTAACATGAAAATAAGATGTATATAACTGCAGTACTGAACAAAGTCCCTGTTATTTTCCAGTACACTCAGGATTAAAAGGCCCATGGTTGCTTTAACTTCTTCCTTTAATGCCAGTAAGTTTATCTTGATCTCAGAGGAGAGCCGATTAGTATACACACACATTAGCTTAGGAGGGTTAATTCCCCAGGTATATTGGTTTCTCAGTAAGATTCTGGTTCGACAGGCCTGTACATTATTTACAGGCTCAGTGATGTATGTCATATGGTGGTGGTAAAACCAGTGTTTCACACATTCTCTGTATCACATGTTCAAGGCAAGAAGGTTTACATCTGTTAGCTTGGCACTATTCCTTAGTCAAGGTGACTGAATGGATAGAAACCTAGTCTTTTAAAGTAGATTCTTGGGACATAATAATTTAATATAAAATTTAAAAACAAAGTCTTCTGAAAATACTTTTAATATTCACTAGCTGTTTTGTTAACTGGTTTCAATTTATTATTTAATTAAGACCCACACGCTGATGGTAATTTATATGGTCTCACACATACTACCGTTCAGTGGTTTAAAATAATCAGTAGGACTTCAGGAAGCTATAAATAAAAATTATGAAATTTTAGTGCAGCATAGCCGTAGAAAATTCTAAAATTACTTAGAAAGCTGTGCAACATCAAGAATTAAGTTATAATAAAATTATTCTAGAATGTATCATATTTCAACAGAGATAAAACAAGAAGGCAGAAAACCTTACCAAATATGAATATAATTAGACCAGGACTACAAATAGAGCAGTGATTTTATTCCAGCCATATTCAAACCTTTCGGGATTTGAAACGTTTCTTTTTTACCTTTTTGAAAGCGAAGGCTGGTGGCACACTAAGCAAAGGGGATGTTTGGAAATGGGGATTCATATTACGCAGATCAAGACTTTGTGGAGTGTTAATTTACAAGCAGTAGCACTACCATACATGCAGACTAAAAAAAGGTGTGCTGTTTGAGGTTCCATATGCTGTGTTACCATATTGTGTGGCAGCTTAACTATTTAACAGTTGCTAAAAATAAAGACTTTGGGTAGACAAATGAATTTGCCCATTACTGGAGGTATATATAGTCCTTTTAAAGTATGTAACCAGTCATGTCTCCCATAGTGTAATCTCTATCTCCAGATCTTCCCCCTTATAAGGATTACTCAAGCAGCTGTTGTCATGGATATTGTCGTTTGACCATGCTGGAGCTGGTTCATGGTTTGGCACTGTATTTGAAGGCAGGTCTAGACTTGAGGAGATGCTATTTCGTTTAAGAATACCCTTCCTCTTCCTGTCATTGTCTGTCCCTTTACTGCCACTCTCCTTATCTTGGAAGATGACTTGGCTACCTCCAGTATCTTTCTGTCCTGTGTCCAAATGTTCTAGTGAGGATGTGTATTCAGCCCACGTATAAAGTTTCTTCAAAATGCCCTTATTGGGTAGTTTGGCCAGTTGGCTGTGTGAGGAAGATGTTAGATGCAAAGATGGAAGTGTAGATTGATGATAGTTGGTGGAGTCAAGGTGCTGAATTGATTGCCTCTCCTTATGGCTCTTTCTGGGCACTGTACTGCCTTGTGTTCGATCTCCCACCACTACTGGGGGAAAGCTGTGACAGATATTGGCATGCAGAGTTGAAAGGTCAGAAGGAGTAAAACCATTGTGGCCACAGTCGTTCACAGTGACTGTGCAGGTTGGGTTAAGCCACCAGTGATTGGCGACATCCTCTACAGTGGCTCTCTCTTCTACATTGACAGTCAGCATCCAGCCAATCAAAGCATAAGCATCTGTAGGAAAACAGTACAATATCTTTACTAAATCCTCAAGTATCTGGAAGATACTGACCCCTAATCATAAAAGGTGTGTTAAAATGAGCACAGATTCAAATGCCAAATAACACTGAAAGGACTCTGCATCTGCTTTTGCTACATAGACAGAAATATTTTATTTCATGTCAATACACATGTATCTTTATATCAAGTAGAAGACAAGATTCAAACTAAATGACCATTCACTTTAGTACCAGGATTTCCATTTGCAAAATTAATATTGATATTTTCTATTTTGATTAGTGTTACTGATTACTATTGATTTACAGTAATACTTTATTAGTATAAATATTGATATTAATCAGTAGTTGAGGTGTAAACGTCTGGCCTGGCATGGCTGTAGTGTTAGCAACACTTCTGGCAGTAATATATTAACTTAGTTAACTTAGCAATTCTCACTCTGGAAATGCACTTGGCAGTGCTGCCTTTTTATTTTATTTTTACCTTTTAATTCATTTAAGTAGTAAGATGATGCCCAAAGACTGTAAGTTCCAATTTTCAGCATCATTAACTTCAAATATCTCTCACTGGTAAATGCTGGTTATCATGCCTTTTTTCTTTTTGAATACAATCCACAGATCTTACTGTATTTTTCTCTTTCCCTTACCGTGTCCTGCAATCATCTCCAGCCCAAACTATGCTTTAAAGCTGGCCATAAAAAGCTCAAACAGGAAAAACATAAACCTGGTAACCCTGACAGCGAGTGCACATGCTGTACCAATCACCCCACAGCATAACCAGTGAAAAGTGAAAGAGCGCAGTTCTACATAATAGCTTCGTC
>JAILXH010093824.1:20008-42217 GCA_023558415.1 Piaractus mesopotamicus | reverse complement strand
AAAAAAAAAAACATCACTTGAATATTGCAACAATGTTACAAAAAGTAAAAAAAAAAAAAACAAGGTTCGCTGTTGTCCAATTTCTATTAATTAAATATCTAAGGTTTTATTACTCAATTATTTGTTTAACAAGTATTAAACAGGTATTCTGTTTAATATATGATAAAGCTTAAAGGATAACAGCCTCAAGTTGCATGATGTACAGTTGAAACAAACTTGCTAAGGATTGAAATTGACTACTTAATCATTACAGTTTTCTGTACTTGAGTACTATTTTACCATTGTTTTGTTTGTTTGTTGCATATTACTGAATTGTTCACAAGGCTGACTATGTGACTATTTCAAAACAGTTGAGTACAAAGAATAGTTCATCAACTGAATAGATAGTTCTGTCTACTGTAGTTTTCAATTTACCTTGACATTTAAGTCCTGGTCCAATAAAATGTTCTCAAGTTTGAGATCTCGATGAACCACCCCATTCTGAAGAAGAGACAAAAAGATCAGTATAGCACAACTGGCTAGCTGAGCCTTTACCAACTCTCCCCTATTGATTATTTTCCACATAAATTAGAGGTTTTTAATAACCTTTATTTTTTTCTCTAAGAAGTTAGTTTGTCCTTTTTCTTGTATGCTGCAAGTAGTCCAAATCTGAACTGTGTTAGTATGTGAAGTCTGAAATCTTTTGATCCACAAAAGGTTTGAAAACAAGAGTCAAGTTCCCACTAGAAGTAAGATTATGAAGATTAAAGGATTTGCCACATTGAAAACATGTTTTAAAAAAGTAATTGGAATGTTCAAAGTACCTCAGTAATGACTGGCTTTTGTGAATTACAGTAAGAATTCTCATGTTTGTATCGCTGTTTGTTTTAAGCATGACTTAAATGTGCTATGTGTTTAGAAGTCCATATATACAGGACTGTGCAAAAGTCTTAAGCATCTTAGGCAAAATAATATATAAGGCTTTTGCTGGTTGGTGTACATATGATGTCTATTTTTCTATATATATTTTTGTTGTCGTGTCTAATGTTTATTGTAATGTGCATTTATTGTTCTGTATATTCATTGTCTGGTGTATTTATTATATATTCTGTACCTGTTTCACACTGTTGTGCATTTACACTGTGCTTTGTAATGTGCTGCTGTTGTGTGTTGCATTGTGGGGCCTGAAGAACAACATTCCAGTGTGTACATTATGAGGAATGACAATAAAGACCACTTGACTTAAATGCTTACTTTGTGGCAGAAGAGCACTGCGGAGGTAATTTGGCTGAAGAAGTGTCTGGCCTCTTCCTCTGTTAATCTTCCCCTCTTCTGAATGTATTCATACAGCTCTCCTCCACTTGCATACTCCATCACCATCACTATCTTCTCTCTGCTTTCAAACACTGAACAGTGCAAATGGATTCAACTTAAACTGCAGCTTCACCATTCAGTCTTAAGACTCACTATTTAGTACTATGAATTGTTCAGTAAGTACTATAAAACTAATATGCAAGTTATGTAGTTCTGAGAGTGAGGAACAGAAGTGTGATCCTTTTAAGAGTTTTGTCAATAATGTAGAGGAGGAGTGTGGGGAAAAAAAAAAAAAAGTTAAGAGACATTGACAGAAGGCTGGAATATGCAGCCTAAACAATTCCGGTTTTATTTTTACTCTGTGCTAGGAACATATTGACCAATCACATTTTCATATAAGTTTCTGTTGATGTTTTGAGGATTTAAGGTTCTAAGTAATCAAAAAAATTGTTTTGGCCAAAATAAAGCAGGCCAATAACGCATTATTGATTCATTAGAGCTGTTTTAATACACTGTGCGACATTTCACAATTGCAATCTGTAGCAATCTGTGTTGGGATGTAATGGAATATAAGTATTTAGAATACATACTCAGAATACAGAAATTAATTATCTGTATTCAGACACATTTTGTAAAGGCAGTATTCATAAAAAGTCATGTTTTGTTTGAATAGGTTAACAAAACAGGTATTAGAGGAGTAATTTTCAAATACCTTCGCACTAAATTTAACAATTATACATACCATCTTTAAAAGAAACACCATCAATTCTTGTTTATTAGCTATTTTAAAATCAGCACATGGCATGTAAAGACATACTCTCAAGAAGAACTCAATAAACGGATTCCTTGCAAACACTAAATTTGAAAAAGATGATCAGTATTCATTTCAGTGTTAGTTAGCTCTGCTAAAGCCTTCTCCTCAGCTGTGAACATGTTCACAAGTGATAAGCTTAGTTTTAGTGTTGTACCAGACTTGTGAATGTGTTTTGTGGCAAGTTACACAAATGTCATTAATGTTATGGACTGAAAAAGGCGATGAGCGCCAACATAATATTGAAAATCTTGTAATTTCATTTAAATAATTGAATTTTAAATGAAACACATTAACAAAAGAATTAGAAAAAAGCTGCCAATCAGTAACAGCGAGGAACAGTGTGAATTAAATAAACAGCATAGTTTTTCCCATGTGCCTCATCAATATGCATTCTAAATATATTTAAGTTTGTTCCCTGGAGGATGTTAACTTATTTTCACTTAGAAAATCAACAAAATATTTTTGACCAGAGGTGGTCAAACGTTTGCACACAACTGTACAAATGTACAGTGTTTCATGAAGTGTGTGTGAGTGTGTGTGCATCTCACCCTCATAGATCTGAATTATGTTTGAGTGTGACAGAGAGGATATGATTTCTATCTCTCTTTTGATGTGAGCTCTGTCCAGATCATCACTGAGCCTCTCCTTTCTTATAGATTTAATGGCCACCTGAAACACACACATAGAAAGCAGTTACATCTGGAAGCCTTACAAGCACACACAGTTAGGGTCTATACTCAAAAACGAAATAAAAACAGAAACTTAGGCTTGACAACAAACTTGCCCTGCTTTTTAATATGTGTTTCCAAACAGAATAAGAGCAATAACACTTTCAAGGGCAAGCCAAACAAGGTCAACATTATAAACAGCTACAATTAACCTGTGTAAGGGACACTTATTAAGTTTTGCAACTGAAAGAACTAAAGCAGTCCAGCAACAAAACAACAAAAGTAATGAACAAGTCAATGTAAAACATGCTGTGAACAAGAGGCTATAAAGTAGGTAGCATTTAAGCTATGCCAACACTGACTATAGCTGTCTATAGCGGTGCACAATTATATCAGAATCATTTCAATATAAGCAGGTAATTGCTTTAAAAATAGTGACAAATATGACTATCGAACAGGTGTTTAATTTTACTGATATTTTAAACCAATATTTAATTGTACTTTGGAGGAGCATAATATCTAAATATCTAACGGGGTTAGGCGGGCTACTGCGCTGAAATGTTATATATCTCCATAATGCTAATCTAGGTAGGTGTTCCAATTTCTACATTTTATAAATGTTTATGTATCTACATTGGCATCAGCAGAAACGAACATGAAAAACATCTCACAATTCCCATATTGGTGCATTCCTTATCGTCTACACATTTAATGAATGTCTGCACCACACCACGTTACATCAATCACACTACATGATCCTTAACATTCCAACAAGACAACAACCATTTCACTTCATTCAATAAGTAAGCGTTCTCAGTTCACATTAAAAATCACACACAGGCTGGAGGAACCACAATATAAATAAACACAGTATTTTACATTTTGGGTATGAATCAAAGACACTAAACAGTTGGCTAACTGCACTATTCTAGTTAACTGGCAGCACGCAAAAGTGTATTTTGATATCTAGTAGTAATGGTGCTCGGAAGCCTCTGTTGTTCCTGTTGGAAAAACCTGCCTGCCAGTTGTATAAATTCCTGATCGGGATTTTAAACAGTCACAAGCCGCTGAAGAAGCCAATTAGTCACTTCTCAGATCGCAAGCCACATACTTTATTGTTGTTTTTGTGACCTACATATAGTATCCTCTCCCCGCTGTGCAAATATGTGTGCATGGTAGGTGGGGTAAAAAAGACTGGCATTCACCCTTTGCCTCAGAGCACTAAGCCCTCTGTTAGTTGATCTGAGGGGTATTGTTCCACTAGCTGGCACGTGAAGGACTATCTGTCTGCTTCACTGTGAGGGTCTTGTGTTGGCTACATAATCTAACAGGAGCTCCTATTCAAAGCTGACTTTTCCTTGGTCGGATATTTGAAGTCTATTTAAGCATTGTTTTATTTAAAGTGAACTTATTTCAATGGACAGACAACATGTGTTGTTGCAAATTAATATGGTGAAACTACAAATATTAGAGAAGACAATAACCTGATGCCATGTAGCAGGCTGACACCAGCAGAATATGCTGTATCAGATGTTGGAGGACAAAAGAATATATCTGTATCATATCTAGTCCGAAATATCACAGAATTGTTAGTAGTACAACATAACATAAAGCAAAATAGGTAAACATGCATAGCCAAAAAAAATTAACAACAGAAAAATGTTGCTTTAGACTAGTACTTGGTAGAATCAACTTTTGCTGCAATAACAGCTTTAACTCTGAGTAAGTTTCTACCAGCGCTGCATACTGCTTGGGAATGATTTTCGCTTATTCTTCATGGCAGATGTGCTCCAGGTTGTTCAGGTTGATTGGATAATGGATGTGGACTGCAATGTTTAGTTTCACAGATTCTGTCTTGGATTTGCCTTGTGCTTGGGATCACTGTTCTGCTAAAAAGTGAAGTTTCTCCCAAGCTTTATTTTTTCAGAAGACTGAAGCAGGTTGTTTACAGTAACTCCGTGTGTTTTGGACCATTCATCAATCCTTCAACAAGATGAGGAAAAGCATCTCTACAAGATGATACTTCCATCCCCATTCTTCACTGTTGGGATGGTGTTATATATGTATATGTATATATATACACACACACACACACACACACACACATACATATACACATATTTTATTTATATATATATACACATACACACACACATTTTTTATATATATACATGTGTTGGCACGTTAGTGTGTGTTACGCTGGTATCAGTGGATCAGAGATAGCAATGCTACTCCTAACTTGCTGATCATAAGTTATTTTTTATTGTTATTATGATTAGTACTGGCACATATAATAGTTATTATATTTCTACTCAAATGTGCACATTGGCACCTTGTAGATGTAAAGTCAGAGACGATAGCTCATCTGTTGCTGCACAGTTTGTGTTGGTCATCCTCTAGTCCTTTCATCCATGGTCACAGGACACTGCCCACAGGACGCTATTAGCTGGATATTTTTGGTTGGTGGACTATTCTCAGTCCAGCACTGCTGTGTCTGATCCACTCATACCAGCACAACACACTAACACGTCACCACCGTGTCAGCGTGGTGTCTCGAAGCGAAGTAGGCAAATCAGACTTGTCAGACAGATGTATTCATTGGTTGGTGGTCCTCTATGTCTATATCAGAATTCAACCTTACACAGGTTTCCTCCCATTTCACCACTGTCCCAAAGAGAGTGGTAAATAACAAGCTAGCTTGCCAGGCATATTTTCTATACAGCCATACTGTTATTTCCATCTAGGACATTGCCAATCCACTCTGGCCCTAATCTGTAGTCAGACACCCCCTTCACCTCCCCCACCAGCTCTCCCTCAGTAATATTGGTGTTTGTCTGCAGGAATTCTCACTATGCAGGTTTCTGGAATACCTCTCGCTCCCATTCAAGATGACAGATAGCAGGAGCACTGACCTGTTCCCCCTAATCTGATTACCAACTAAGATTATCTCCATTAATGACATATTTGCTTTCTAGACAGTGAAAGGACAGACATCAAGGGTGGGGGGGGGTCTGTTTTGTTTTGAGTAATCGACAGATTGAGGGATCAAAGTGATAAATCCTGATAAACAATAGATGGTACATTAGAGACACACACAAAAGGACACAATCAATCCTCTCCACACGAAATGATGGAGCTCTGCATGAATTCAGTGTTTGCTCAGTGACAACCTGAAGAAACTGTAAGACCTAATAAGTTGTATACATTCTGCAACAGTCAAAAACATAACCTTTATGACTCAGCAAAGGTAACGATTAAACCTCAAAAACATACAGCTTGTCTATTTAATGATCTTGAATGAATGTTTACCCAAACTGTGGCTCCTGTGTAACCAGAGAGGAAACACATGACAGCTTATAAATGGGATGCTTTGACTTAAGACTGCACTTTTCAGCCCATCCACTTAGAGGACAGAAGTGAAACCAGTGTGTAATCACCATTCAACAAACACCAGAAGTGTGTGGCTGCATTGTTGTCGTTCTTATACCAAATTACACAAACTGAGAGTAACAGAAGCACCTTTCTAGAGGAAAGGACCAAACAAACTCGTAGCAACTGAAACAGGTTGGCATCAACAGCACAAGTATATTTCATAAATGGCAGCAGCATCCTATTCTGTATTCCTGGCTGTCACTATTGACTGATTTAAGTTCATTTATAAAAAAAAGCGTATCTTCTCTTCAAATTCGTAAAGATGACTTGGCAAGATAATTGTGCATATTTTAGATCCTCATACTAACCTCTCTTACAGCAAGAAAAACAGTAAAGTTTATATATTTTAATTTTCTTTTTGTTTACCTACCTGTTTATTTAATACTTAAGTATTCTGGCGTGTTTGCTATGGCTATGCGAGGTTTGTTAATGTTTTGTTGTTAAAAGGAAATATTGTTGGCCTTTTGGAAAAGCACATGCAACTGCTCGATTAATGTTCAAAATAATAAGTAGATTACTAACATAATTAACAATGGTAGCCCTATTTAAGCAGAAAAGAAAGGAGCTCTGGGTCGAAGGCTGACATTAATGAACTCGTGCTGAGGACTGGGCTATGTGTGGTGATTTTTCACTCACCGTTTTTCCGCTCTGTTTCTCCACTGCTTTTTTCACCTTCCCATATGTGCCTTTGCCCAGAGTCTCTAGCACTTCAAATCGGCGTTTCAGGCTGTGTTTATGCTGGTGTGTCTTCACACCGGCGGCCGGGTTCATTTTCACCACAGCGGTCGCGTGCGCGCTCTCACCTGAGGCGAGGCTGAGCGGTTTGTGCCGTGCGGACGCATCGCTCACGCGGTTCCCGCGTTCAGCGCGCTCTTGTCTTCCCATCGCCACGGAGAACTTTTACTCTTTTAGTCTCTTTCTCTCTTTCTTGACGTTGTTCTCCGCTCCGTCGAAAGTCAGCGCTCATGAGCATCACTCTCTCCGCACCCACCCCGTGTTCAACTACTGCCATTGCGCGCACCTCGCGTGCCGTCCTACCTCACCAAATCCACGCCAAAAACATACGGTCACGTGGTCACGTGAGTGGGAGGAGTCGTGGCACGTCGTTGCAATGGTCAGCAGCTGTCAAATCCGTCAGGGCTGTTTTGTTGGCAGAAAAGAGGATCAGCTCGACCCCAATCCCTCCTCTCACAGCACAAACCAAATCATCCTTCCTGAATTCATCCCAAATCCAACTGGCGCGATAGATTTAAAGGCCAGAGACAGCAAACCTCCGGATATCGATTTCCATTGTAATTTTAGTAGGTGTATACTGGCTCACTTGTCATTTTCCTTTGGAACCGGGCCTTGGCTCTTTACATATGGTTCCGGATGTGGGTGACTTGATACATTCACTCAGCTAGTTTTCATGTACTTTTTCGGTGAAAAATGAAATTTACAGTTTCCCATTCCCTCCGTTTGGTGTCCAAATTTTGCCTTTTTAGCGTAGTGCTGGAGCTACAAGGCTAACGTTGCTAACAACACTAGGCCTCAATAGTTACCAAAATCTTCTCCATAAAAACATCTCCAAATATTCACTTAACCCGCTCAAATCCTCTCTCATCCTGTGGCTGACCACACCGCTCAGCTCAGGGGCATAGCCACAGGCCTAGATTGATCACAGGCCTACCCAATTAAGCGGGGAGAGAATATTTATTAAGTTGATTTCTTTAAGATAACGACACTTAAATTGATTCCTGTGTGTGCTATCATTGTATTTCATTTATATATATATATGTGCCTCTGTTGAATTAAAATGCTGTAACGTTAGTGCTCGTGGCTGTTAGCCCAGAAAATAGATAACCGATTCGTCCAAGGAATTACAAGAGGCCAATTTTTAATGTTAGGAATGTTTATTCAGAAGAAGCACTGTAAAGCAAACAAATTAAATTAAATATGCAAAAGGGTTACAAAATACTTATTTGTTGAGTTCACTTTATTATCAAGTAACACTATACTTTGTACAAAGAATCTAGGATGAGACAATGTAGAAGAATTGCCGTTACATTAACAGTGTTTAGTTTGATGCTAATCTGAATGCAAATTCTCACAGACAAGGTGGCAAATTAGCGCCATTTTCTACAACATGAATTCAGTGATAACTTCACACACATCCCTATTTTTTCATGAGGAGGTATTTAAGTAAAGTACCTTTTTAAGAAAATAAAGACATATACTCACAGACTTATGCTTTTCAAGTCCTAACAATGGAAGTTTAACTAACACTTAACAAGCATTGCTTCTCTCTAACAAATGACCACTAGAGGTCGCCCTTGGGCAAAATCACATGCGTAGTCTGCCCAAAACAGCATTATATCCAACACACCACATTACACTAAATGGATAGACTGAAGAAACTAGCACTTTTTGGAGAAGAAAAGATCAAGCAGGTTTAATTCTTCCAACTCAACCCATTAGCAACATTAGCAAGTACTTTGAACAGCAAAAATAGCAAAGAGACAAGATAATATTTCTACATTAAAGTAAACTATTCACCAAGCTACGATGCTGATGGGTCTATTTTTCTTTTTTTTTTAGCAAACCAAAGTGCCAGCAATGTAGAGAATGGTACATATGCCAGAGAATTAATATTTAAGTTTTAGTAAAACTGTCCCCCCCTCTTTATTGGTACCTCGTGAAAAGTTACATGAGTAGAGCTTTTCTGCACATCTTCAAGTTGAACATTTTTAACCAATTGTTTTGCAAATTTTGAAAATGTGCAAAAAAAGCAAAGAATGGAAAAAGCCTGAAATTCAAAAACACCCTAATATCGCAAACAGAGTTTTTCGCTAGGAGGTGGAAAAGAATATCGAGAACATCACTAAAGCCAAAATGCGAAGAAGAGTGATGAAAAAGATGACATGTGAGTGAGAAGTGATTGACTTTACATATGGTGCTCGGCAAGGAGTAGATGTTTGTTTCATCAACTTATCATGCTGAAGACATTAGCTGACGTAATTTGTGCTGACGTGTAGTTTGGACTCCTACATTGTTGTGTGTTTGGTGTTCTCAAACCATGCTGGACACGTCCTTAAATTTTAGTCTTGCCAACTATGACAAATATAAAATGAAACACCTTTCTGTGGTGAGCTGAAGTGATAAGGACACCTATATTTCTGAGGTTAATAACTGCCCGTAAGGCAATAGCGGAACTTGTTTTACCCAGCGTTTACGCACTTCCGTTTCTTATGAAAAGGGCCTATCATGGCAGCCTACATCTAAAGTTTCTTTACATGACTGTAGTGGATGGACACACGTCTTTTTTTTCTGCTAATCATAAATGCACATAACATTTGTGAAACATTTGAATGGTGACCCAGCCATGGGTGGATTCCTTGCAGTCCAGACACAGATTTTTAGTGGAACACGGCCTGCTGTTTAAACGCAGCCTGTCTCATTGGTACAAAGGTGGGGCGCCAAAAATGCTGCAATAGGCCCTTTCACTAGAAACGGAAGTGCGTAAACACTGGGTAAAACAAGTTCCACTATTGCCTTATGGACATTTATTAACCTCAGAAATACTGGCTTTTGTTTCACTTCAGCTCACCACAGAAAGGTGTGTCACTTTATCTAGTTGGCAAGTCTGAAATCTGAGGCTGTGTTCAGCATCGTTTGAGAACACTAAACACACACCAGTGTAGGAATCCAAATTACATAAAGGATATAAATGCTGGAACAATTTATTCACAGCTATCAGAGTACAATAACGTCAGCTAACGTCCTGGTAAAAAGCTAAACACGCACACATACCAGCAGGGGGCGTGCTGGGCTGTCAGGGTCTGCAGCACCACATTTTACACAACCACCAGCTCCAGTGGTTTGCACCTTGCAGCTCTCCCATGAATGCCATTTTTGCCCAGAGTCTTTCTTATTGTGGAATTATGTACATGGATCTTAACTGAGGCAAGTGAGGCCTGCAGTTTTTTACATGTTTTTCTGGGCTCTTTTTCTGACCTCCTGGATGAGTCGTTGATGCGCTTTTAGTGAAATTTTGGTAGGCCAGCCACTCCTGTGAAGGTTCACGACTGTTCTAAGTCTTCTCCATTTGTGGAAAATGGCTCTCACTGTGGTTCACTGGAGTCCCAGAGACTTAGCAATGGCTTTGTAACCCTTTCCAGACTAGTGCATTTCAATGACTTTGTTTTGCATCTTATTTGAATCTCTTCAGAACATGGCATCACGTTTGCTTTTTGAGGCTTTCCAGTCTGCCTCACTTTGCCAGACAAGTTCTATTTAAGTGATGTTTACATTCAGTAGGTCTGGCAGTAATCATGCCAGGTTATGACTCATAAAATTGAACCCAATAGTCAACTGAATTTGGTTAAATGGTTGATTTAGTAGCTAAAGGGCAATTACTTTTTTACATGGGGCCAGGTAGGGCCAAACAGCATTTTTCCTTCAGTCAATGAAATCATCATTTAAAAACAGCATTTTCTGTTTACTTCAGTTATCTTTGTACTTTAAGTACTTTGATGATCTGAAACATTCAAATGTGACAAATATGCAAAAATAGAAGAAACTGGAACAGGGCAAATACTTTTTCTACAGCACTGTATGGTGAAGGCTGACTGATAAAATTAAGTACTAACTAACTTAGTAAATAGTGTCAGAAAATCAAACAGTAGCCTACCATGGTGAGCGAAGCTATGATATACTGTGGAACATGCAGTAAACAAAATGGTCAAACTACAGTGGTTCAATAGATTTCAGCACCAGCCCACACATAATCATTGATGCTGTTCCCTGTATCCATATTAGCTCACTCTTGTGTGTGTGCACATGGTGCTAGGAGAGAGAAAGATACTGCTGCCAGAGGAGCTGCTGACTGAAATTGGTGTTAACGTTACTCTGAGCAGCATGCATAGGAATAAATTACAATAGTCCTATAAAGGATTTATATTTCTTACTTTCCTCAACAGGTTTGTCACTAAGTAAAAAAGTCTCAGAAGTCACAACGCATAGCAGCTCCAGCAGGGATACGCTTACCACAAAATATTCCATGTTTGTATGAGTTCATAATTCAAAACCATCACATTTTAATCCTACGCGCTTACAAATGATGGTCCTTCAAGGGTTCTTCAGTAAAGAAAATGGTCCTATATAGAACCATGAACACCTCAAAGAACACTTTGCATGATTAAAGGGTTTCTGTGCTTTGTGAAAGGGTTCTTCAGATGGCTGGGTGGAGGCTAAGTTGTGAAAAGTGGATTTTCCTGTAACAGTACTTTTGTAAAGTTTAGTGGAGAAATAAAGAGGATAACAGTACCAGCACACACGAAAAAAAATCTCCACTTTTCAGAGTCTATGCCCTGAGGAACCAGCCATTAGCTCACTGGCTAACTGATCCCACCTAAACAGGTAGAATAACATGGCGGCTATTTATTTAACTTAAAAGCTGTTGTATATGTTTTATTGCAAATGCCAGTACTTTAGGTAATGTAAGTGTCAACTCATATGGTTCACCTGAATAAAATACAGTTTTATCACAGTATTGTAGGTTCAAGGCTGTGATATGGGAAATCTAGTCTGATCCACAAGCTCACAAGTCTTACTGGCCTAAAAAGTAATCTGATTAAACTGTGCGGAGTGTAGTATGAGTGCAGGTATGCTGATTTATGTGAAGTTCCGCCCACTCTACACTCAAAAGATGTGTAAATGTGCAGCAGAGCATACTAAAATCAGTCTCAGGACTCAGGCTTTAGTTTTGTTTGTTTGTTTTGGGTTGTAAGTACTCTTAGCACCCCTGGCTATAAGCTTTCATTGGCCTAGTAGCTTGAGTGCAAAACTAAAGAAGCAAACTTTGGACACCAAACATGCCTTGGCTGATGAACTACATTTAGGGTATGGAGAAATTGTGCAAATTTGACTTGACACTGAACTACCGCTTAAGGAGCAGCAGCTTAAGCCGTTTCCTTTAGCTGCAGGCAAGTCACAGCGAACGAAAAACCATATGCTTTATAGTGTTTACGATATACCGTCTTTGTTTGTAGCCCTTCAAATAAAGTATTACTACAAGCTATAAAAATCACAGCTTGCCATATTCCCTGTGCTAAACTCCATGTGCTGTAAAATATCACAGTAGAATGGACTATATGCATATTACAAGGAGAAGTTACAAGGTGTAGGAAGTGGTAATATTTGTTTTATGCCCTTTTTACTTAATGTGGCATTGCGTAAATTCTTGACTGCATTCCTATGTTTTTGTTTGAGAATCTTTTTCTTTGGCATGCAGAAACTTTTCTTTCTGTTCTTTTTAGGACAGAGTTTGTCTGTTGGCTGGTCAAATTACGCAGTCACACTTGCCAAGAAGAAAATTCATATATATGGACTTATATATGAAATCTTTTAAGCATTTCATCACTCTGAAATACGCTGTAACTAGTTACACTGGCAGTCAGTCTGGTTACATGGGTTACACTGGCAGCCAGTGGCTAACACTATGCCAGTTGCGTACGTTCATAGGCCTGTCAAAACGTTTATCATAAATATACATTGTATCAGGTAGGGAGATCAAAATATTAAAGAATTGCCGAGTGGCTGAGAAAATCTTATGCTCATATTAACCCCTTAAACATAACATATGATCTCAAATGCTAACCCCTAAATTTCAACTTAAATTATTATAATAAAGACCTTTTAGATTTCTTTTAAATTTATCATGAATGTAATTATTAAATAAAAAATTACATAAAAAATGCTGTCCTAGGTTTCATGTCACTATTGAAACACAAAGAGTTTTAGTTCATAGGTGAAGCCTTATTTTAGTCATATCCCTGCATTTTAGAGCGGGAAGTGAGACTGCATCCCTGTCCCTCATGGCCACATGGTGAGCAGTTAGATCCCATTGTTTTGAAGTAACTGACTGTCAAAGTCTGAAAATCAGTGGGTAACCTTAATTGTTACTACTAAAACTCATTTTCTGCAGTTAGGTGTACTTTTTGTGTCTTAATGAAATATGTTATGATTTTTGTACAGCTGTTCAGTGTTGTGTTTGCTAGTCTTGTACTGGCTAGCGTTTTTAAGTCATGCTCCAAATTAGCTAAAATTTTGACTACCGAAACATTTAGTAAAGTTTTGGAGGTGCTATTATTGTATTGGTGGTGACAAAATGGAACGTTCTATCATTTATTTAAAAAAATAAGGTTTTTCAAAGCAAAATGATTTTAGTCTAAATGTGCATTTGTCTTTGTACTGAGGGGTTTATGCAGTGAAACCCTACTGCAATATTCCTTTCTATGTAGGTGTGGATGGACTGTTCATGCTGTCCAGGTCATGTGTTTTCAAATTTGACTTTGAACCAATTCAACGGAATAATCCCTTACAGGGGCCCACACTTAGTTCCTCATGCTCATAACTACATAATTTACAAAGAAACCACACATCAGTTTCATAGTACTTTACAAATACTGAACAGTAAGTCATAAGATTAAGCCTCGGATTCAAGGGGTTAATCAAGCAAGTATGGAGTCTGCAAATGCATTGTCGTTAATAATTTGCTACTTACAAAGAGCTTCTCTACTGAGGTTTATCTAGAGAAGACCACTGGAGCATGACATGAAATCAAAAATTCAGACAAATGGGATAATGCAGATCCATTCTCAGAGCTACGTAATGGGCAAAAAGGTCAAATTTGGCCAAACTCAACTAAACAAACAAGCTGTAAGTCAGTACACAAAAGGCAGATAAACAGTTAATAAGGCTTAGACATTCTACTAGAGATATTTCACAAAGGGCACCAAGAGAAGCAAGGCTATAAGTGTGTGGCGGGTCATGAGTCCACGAAGAGGCACATGTGTGAGCAATAAGGCTGACGTGCAAGGAGGAGGTGGCGATCAGCAGGCCAGGGACCCAGAACACTGGAGGAGTGACAGGGTATGTGTGTACTGTTTTTTTTTTTTTTTTTTTTGCCTTTCTTATGTCACAAAGGACTTTTGACCATACGTGCTTGATAAACTAAAAGACTTTACTTTTGTCCTATAAACAAATGTACAGATAAAATACACTAAATATCATCCTTGTAAATGTTGATTCAAGGAAAATTTATACTAAATCAATAGAATACTGTAGCATTCCGCTACTGGCTGCGTGACTGTGAGAAGCTTGGGAGACGTGGCCATGCAGAAGGCCATGTGAAGGTGAAGAAGCTAATGGGAGGTGCGCACTCCCTGTAGAAAGGGACAATAATATGTTTATGTAGTTGTTCATCAGTTAAAGGTATGTGGTATGTGTGTATTGTGTTATTCTGTGTTGGGGAACGGGTTTAATTAGAGCAGGTTGCGTTTACCATGGAGTGGAATTTCATGGCTATTGGTAAAAAATGTACCTTAATAAATATTCTGTCCCTGTTTGATTGGGTGGGCCTGTGATCAATCATTGCAGTGTTGCAGTGGTCCTTGAAGCTATAAAGATGACAAAGTTATGGTGATAAACTCTCGTGTACTGAAGCAGTGCTGTAATTGATGAATAAACTGAAGAGGGAGTTACATCATGATACAGTTACAGGTGCAAATAGTGGCATATTTCTTTTAGATTTCTACAATCAAAGTGGACTACCAGGAGAAGTGCTGCAGAAAATTGATCTGGTCTCAGTGTTGGGTTAATTTGGAGAGTAATATAAGTGCATTTATCATAGTAACAGAACCAGATATAAGGCTGTATCATAAAGAAATGGCAAGATTTCAAAAGAAACACTGCTGTAGTTTCCATGCTTTTTCATGCTGTTCATTTTGTTCAAGCATATGTTTGCACTGTCTCTCTCCCACAGACATACACAAACATAACTGTTTCCTGTTTTGATGACCCCATGTTACGACCATGAGACTGCTGTGTTAATATTGTGACATGGGGCGGTTCCCACCAGAAGTTTGTGCCCATAATGCAGCTTTATTCAAACTTGACTTGGGAAACAAAATTATGCTGTGGTGTCACAATATGTTCCAGTGTGTGGCTGAATGTGTATGATGGCACGTTGAGCGTGGGGGGGTTAGTCTCAGGGTCTGTGACACATCTGAACAGTTGCACTCTGTTAACTTCAAGGCCAGGACAAAGTGTGAAGTGTCTGACTCAGTCCTTTCAGTTATAATGCTAGTTTTTCATTATCTCAAAAGAAAATAAACTAGCAAACTACCAAAGAGCATGCTCCTCTTTTATGAAGCGGAAGAGATTTGAGCTCAACGTGACACACAGTCATGCGCAAATGACAATGTAAAAACAGTCAAAGGAGTCAACATTCTGCATTCAACTGGGTAAAGTATTTTTACATACCTTTCAGGGCAGCAGCTAACGATTATTTTCATAATCAATTACTTGGTCTATTATGTCTATTCTGAAAGGTGCAAAACAATAAGGAAACAACATATCCAAGTCCAAGACAGTCCAACATCATGTAATGCAATAATGATATTACAGACATCAACTGTGCCAGATGTGGAGATCTAAAGCAGCTCATCACACGTAAAACGACAAATATATATTAATACATAATTTAGTGACCTAAAGCTCTGTGCTTGTGTGGGCAGGAGGCTAAAACCTGGAGAAAAAACTAAAAACATCTGAGCTAATTTGTGTGCATTAGTATGCAAACAGCACTGATAACCATTTAGTTTAGCCAAGCACTTTAAACCAACTGTTTTGAACCGCAGCTCCTCCCTTCAGCCAGCGCTGCCTATTTTATTTGCTACACTAACAGTCCAGTGCCACTTTTATGCCTGGTCATATTAAACAAGATTTATTATATCATATCAGTTCTGAGTTTTGTGTGCCTCTAAAACATCTTTTGATTTTTGGCTACGACATTGGGCACCTGCTGGTAGGGTAAAATAATATTAATAATAACATTACTATTCACGTCCTACTCCAACCACCCCAACACCACTTATCACTGACCAAAAAAGTTCAACTAGCTTCCTGAAAGTGTGCTTCACGTGGAAAAAAACATCACAGTGTGGAAGATGATGATGCTACCATCACTACAAGATAGCAATCTAAACAGAATTTGAACCTATGGAGACCTCATACTCTTCTACTCTACATACTTCTACCCTAAGCGCACTGGTTTTATACAGTCTGCTGGTGCTTTTACCTGAGAACATAGAGGAATTGGTCTCCAAGGTCTTCTGCATTCTCAACTGGGCTAAGGATGTTCCACAATCATTCAAGATGTTATTCAAGGAAACATTTCACCAAAATCATTATGCACATTTTAAAGGTCTATCAAATGCTGAAAGAATAATGCTCTTTCACTTCCTTTGAAGCAGCTTGGAGCTACACCAAAAAAAAGGATGTTGATCCCTCCCTATCACCACGTTATTGTCACTGTCATCATCAGATAATGATCACTGGCGGTAAACAACCCTTCAAAAAAACATTTACACACACAGCTGCCCAAATACACCTTTAAAATATCTTTATCATGTGCATCTAAAATGACTAAAGGAGATATTTCTGAGGAAATTAGATATAAGGTGAGGAAGGAGAAAGTCAAAGGAAATTAAACAGCAAGATAACGACCCCACACACACTTCTGAGAAGATCAAGATGTACTTACCAAATAAAAAGGTTGCTGGCGTTCTCAAAACCATCGACTATCCACCCCAGAGCTCAGACTTCAACTTTGAGAGAAACAGAAAGTCGAACCAACTTCTAAGACTGAACTTTGGAGGTGTGGAAAACATCCTGGCAGATTTCTTTAAAAAAAATCTGAAAGCAAGTCTCCTGAAAAGAATGGAAGCTATAATGAAGACAAAGGTGGACACATTAAATACTGTAAAAACATTATTATATTTAGCTGTTGAGGCTTGTTTAATTTTCTGTTAAATTAATGAATTCTGCTTTTTTCCTGATGCTGAAAAATGAATCTGTGCTTAATGGCTGTTTTTTCTGGAAATGAAATAAATGCCAAGGTGGTCTCTGACTTTTGCACAATACTGTAGGTAAGTAGTTATACCTGTTTAAGTAATAAATTTATATAAATATAGCATGAATTGGCACCTTTTTCTCTCTACACATTTTTCTCTAACCTTCACTGCACTTCCCTTGGGAGCACCCCACAAGCCTTGCCTTTTCAGAGATGCTCTGACCCACACTTGCCCATTTTTTGCTTGCCATCTTATATATCCCATATGCACCATTGTTATGACATGATCAACACTGTTCGCTTTATCTGTGAGTGGTCATAATGTTTGGCTTATGGCTCATAACATGATTTTCAGCTTGTTATGGTACTGCAGAAAATGGTCCAGAGTCTCTAAGATGATTTTCAAGATGAGGTTGTAAAGACATAAAAAGGCACAAAGTGGCAAGAACAGCTATGTTAGTCATGTGTGACTGAAAGAGGGAGTGATGCAAGTGGGGTTGAGGGATCAGGGAGGATTTTTTTCCCCTCACAATTGTACTTTCCGCATGGTTAATGATCCTGTACTGTATGTCCTGTGTGTGTTTGTGTTTGGTGGGAGGAGGGGGAAGCGTTCCTTTGATAAAGCCTCGAGTGATGCAGAGTCTCTTATTCATCTCTGCTCTGGACAAAAACACTGCAGCAGCGTGGTGGATGCTCTTTCTGTCCTCTTCTTGCAAGGCTCTTGTTTTAGGGAGAGAAGCTTCATCATTAAACACGATAGATTTGAAGGGATCTACTGAACGTTGCCAAAACATTCATTACTTGGGACATTTTGACCTCTTTTGTGAGAGTGGGCCTGTTTCAACAATCCTTCAAAAAAGAATAGTTTTTAAATGTTGCGTGGAGCATACTAGAGATGGTATGACGATCATAGTTGGTCAGTAAACAGAAATTAAGGTGCAGAAAATAAGGTGACTCATTAGAGGCCTTGACAAGAGGTTAAAAGCTTAGTTACGAGGTTGAAGCTGAGTTGTTAAGGTAAAGATTTTCAGAAAGACTGTCAGGTCAACAAGTGTTTAGTCATGAGCATCCATGAGACGTCTGAGCTACAGTTCTGTGTGAAGAGGCACATCTTGGATGAGCTTGAATTGGATGAGGTGGCCAGTCGGCAGACTGACTCCAGAGGTCCCTCCCTGAAGGAGAAGCTGCAGGACTCTCTGAGGTAGGATACATGCAAGGCACATACACACTTCCACAAAACAATGTATTACTGATATGCCTACAATCAGTCAAGTGCAATTCATTATTTGCTTGATTCAAATATGTGCATGATATCCACATGAATAAAAAATATTACACAACACAAAGTAAAATGGAAATTTTGTACAATAACACTTGATAAAATGAAAAAAAAATGCATCTGTCACATGACACAATCATTAAACCCATTCATGTTTCATATGATGCATGCAGTACTAATCTCATAGCCATATCATTGCTAGTACATGTATGGCCAGCTGTTTTAGACTAAAATGAAACTAAAATGAAACCAAAATGAAAAAAAAAAGTAAAATCATAAAATATCATTCTGACTAGTAAGAATAAGAAATGTAAAAATCTGTAATTGAATTTTAACCAGTGAAAATTATGTTTACTAGTTAAAATTGAATTACAGCTCTCTTTAATGTAATTCCATTTATCAACATATACTTTTTTATTAGTAACAATAAACATTACAGATCTCTATTATGAATACGTCACTCGCTGATAGATTATTATGACTAATCAAATTGGTGTTAAGACAAGTTATAAATTCAGATATTTAAAACTGACCTCTTATTAGTCAGAACTCATATTCAACATATGTTAATTTGTAGAAGACAACACACCTCTTTTTCTGTCAAATCCCATGCTTTTCTTGGACTGGATTTGAAAACAAAAGTCACTCATGGTATATAGTTACTAACATGAAGTTTGCTGAATGAGATTCTAACAATGGCCGCTCATTGTATAGCATTAAAGTCCTGTAATCCCACATGCAGCAGTCTCTCTTTGCACTTAATAACTTTACACATGTCAGGTAGATAAGGCAAATCAATCACCAACATTTACCTGTGTTTGGCAGAAGACAGAAGATATTTTGGTTTTCATGTTGATCTATTAATAGATATAATAATGTATTTTTCATGGCTTGCAAATTTGTATAACTGCTAATGCATTTTCAGGTTATTTGGTGGAATTCTGGTTAACCAGACATAGATTTTGACCTGAACTAGGTCATAAAAAATAAAACTTTGAAAAGGCCTAGTTTTCACTTAAACTGGAAGAAGAGAAGCAACCTATCTGCAATAACTGGTCTCAAAATTAACCTGCTACACAGGTGTTACTAGGATGCCATCTTTGGGTGGGCATTTGAATTATTTGGGTGGGCAACAACAATGTTGCTTTTTCTAAACAGGGTATGTAAACAATGACATAGTTTAATGAGGGAAGGGCTAAAGGAATAAAATTACAGTATCCGATTTTTGTAGGGGTTGGGTTCCAAGGCCATTACCATGTGAAAAAGGAAAAAAATTAAACTCTGTAAATTTTTGACTTAGATTTTATGATGAGCAATGAGCATTTGTATGAACTACAGAGGAAAACTTGCGAACAAACTTTAGTTTGGATCTTCAGTAGCTACAATAGAGTAGAATGCACAGGGTCAGGCAGCAGTGCTTGTATGATGAACATCCGTATGATGAACTACGATAGTTCTGCCTAGGATAGATGTCTAGGCCCTCTACGATTACCAGATGCAATTAAGCTTTTTTATTTTTATATTTTTCTTTACTATTTTGTATTTTTTGTTTGCTTCTGTGTGTGATCTAAAACTTTTAGACTGCAAGTGATAGCCAGCTGAGCTAAACATCAATACAGGCAAAAGAAGACAAAGGTGAGCAAGCTAGAATGGAGACAGTATAAAGAAATATTCTGTTTGCCTACTGAGTGCAATTAAATCACACAGGCTGCATGCTGAATGTCACAAATCGTCACAAATAACATAGGCTATGATGACAATTGAGGACAAAACGGACAAAAATATAGCTCAATGCAGTAATTCCTATATGGGAACCTAACATGTCAGTTCCCAGCGTATATACATGAATTAATTATTTCATTTTGAACGACATTTGGTGTGTATTTTGTATTTTCAGTGATGCATTTTGCAATTTCTGCAAGTTTGGGAACTTTTTGAGCAAACAGCCTAATCCCCATTCTCCTGAAGGTGCCCACGGAGAGCTACCTCATTTACAGTGAGAAACTGAACGACTTCGCTTAAGCTTTTTGCATAGTACATGTTCTTTTCTATCTAGGTTTCACCCAGTAGTTGCACGATACTTTCACCTGTCTCTGCGCGCGGCTGATATTGCTGCCATGCAGTCATCGCTCTAACTCGAAGAATACAGGAGATACGTTTAAGGAAACCACTGTCTCATTCAAGCGCTCTCTTCCAATTAGTGTATCCACGTTTCATGAACATGTTCTCTCGATCAGTATTGGAAGCACCAGATTTGTAACAAGCAAAGCAAAAGCGAGCATCACGCGAGACACAGTGTGTAGCCATATGTCGAGAACGGTACCAGCCTGCACTAGATCTTCTCGCAGTTTGTCCAAATGGGCGCTTGGGATAACTAACTTGTATTTGGCTACAATTGGCTATATTTAAGTGAGGAGCTTGAGGATGATGTTTGCTGCCTTTGCTCGGTGTTGACAGATGTGCTGGGCTCGGCTGGGGACTATTGGGCTGGACAGTGGAGGCAGCATGCACTGGGTCGCTGTTTTTAATGAGCCACATATCCATGCTGGAAAATTTACCTAGCTAGCTAAATAAAAGTAATTGTGTTGCCTTCCGTAAACCTATTTTATACCTACTCAATAAGTCAACCCCAGGGAATAGCAACAAATCAGCTATAGCTTGTGTGGCGCTGGCTAATCACTAAACCAAAGGCCACCAAGCCATCTAGCTGGTAATCATAAACACGCAGCTTGCAAAACATACAAACTCAGCTGTGGAACTATATACGACTACTAATATAACTTATAAGAAACAGAGAAAAGAATTAACTTATCAAAGGTATTAACATTTTTTTTCTTGCTGAGAGCAGCTACAAACCTGTTCTGCACTTCACTTCCACATGTCTGTACCGCATGTGCCTGGTTTGGCGATAATGTGAAGGAGGAGCTCTGACTGAGCACACCCACACCTTCAAAACGGCCAATAGGAAAGCAGAACATTTCGGATGAGCAATAACAAATTATCTATGACAAAAAACTATTGTTTTTTTTAGACTTTACATTGGATGGCCAGATGATTCCTCTGGGTGGGCAAGGCTTATATCTGGGTGGGAAACGCCCACCTCAGCCCACCCGTGGACACGCCCCCGACCTGCTGCTTATTTACACTGGCGCAACCATCAGGCACACTTAAAAGCAGGTCAGATCAAAAGTTGACCTACTTTAAAACTATATGGTGCAAAACAACTACATCTGAAATAAAACCTAGATAACAAAATCACAAATGAAACTCTACCTTATTTAATCTCTTAGGGTCCAGCCCACCATAAAAATGTCATGTAAAGCTGCTTTGCATGCCTGTTAGCTAGTTAAACTGTTGATAATTGTTGCTAAGGTAACTAACTAAATATTGTCGATGTAGCTGGAGCACTCCAGTCTCTCCCTCACTAATGTGACCATATGTAATGCTCTGCTTAAAGTGTCAGATTCTTTCTGTACTCTTTCTTCCTCTCCTTCTTGACTGCCTTCCATCTTGTGCACTGCACTGACTTGCTGCACTTGCTGTATACCACCCTTTTCCCACCTATTATCGCTGTTATGTGTGAAATGTAAAATCATAATTGTTTATGTATTCATTACACTGTTGGAGAGATCTGAACAAAATGTTACAATTGTAGATCTCTCAAACTACATTTTAAATCTCAGTAACTTAATTGAAGACATCTGTAAAGCTATTATAACTAGTTTTAAATTAAATTTTAGATTTAGACTGCTGCATGTGGGATAACAGGGCTTTAACACTACACAGTGAGTGCCTATTGTTATAATTTCATTCAGCAAACATCATGTTA
>JAILXH010093824.1:0-19616 GCA_023558415.1 Piaractus mesopotamicus | reverse complement strand
CCCCCCCCCCCCCCCCCCCCCACACACACAAATTAGCATATGTTGAACATGAGATCTGACTAGTAAAAATTCCACTTTTAGATATCTGAAATTGAAATAATAACTAGTCAGAACACCAATTTGACTAGTTATAATTATCAACGAGTGACGTTTTCATAATGTAGATCGGTAATATTTATTGTAACTAGTAAAAAGATGTATGTTGATATCTGTAATGATATTAGAGATCTGTATTTTAATTTTGACTAGTAAAAATATAATTTTTTTTACTAACAAAATGTAAATTCTCCAAGCACAACGCACCAATATGAAATATATTCAGAGCCCATTTTTCCTGCCATTATATCAAAAACAGGACTGCAAAACAGCAGAGGGCGCCCGCGAGCGAGTCCTCAATGAATGGGAATAAAAGGAGCTCAGCGGCTAAAAACCAAAAGTTAAAATAGTTTAATCACTTGCCCAGAATTTTCCTATAATTTTAGAACGTAGAAGGATGTACTTCACTAAACAAGGAAAGAAAACATACCTATATATTTCCTTTTTGTCTACAGCAAACGGGTTTTCGGCAGCAGGAGGAGGGCATTACTGCTAGTGAGTGCTGATTGATTGGCGAGCGGAGCAGCTCATTGGCTGTTCGCGCTCACAGACGTAAGGGACATACATGAGTTGCCGTTTTAAACTCCTATAGATTGAGTATTAATATACTATATAAACTATAGATAGAGTTTTAAACCTCTTAAAAATATAACAGCAATGTTAAAATGTTTTATGCTATTCAACGTTCAGGAAATGGATGCATCCTTTTACATTAAAAATGTATTTATAAACTATTATTTTGCTCAAATGCTCCATCTTAACCCATTCATGTTGGACTCGCTCGGGAGCGCCCTCTAGCGTTTGAGAAACCTGGAAGACATTACAGAGTGGTAATTCTCCTCTCTACAAGTTCTTAGAACACAAATGATGATCAGAGTTTTCAGAATGGTCTCTATTTAATAAATATTGATGAGGAGAGGTGTCAAAAGAAGATGTCTACAGGATTGATCTTTTGATTTGGTAAGCAACAGATTTTAAACAATTGAGTGCCAGGAGAGCAGAGTAGTTTTAACTAAATTGCATTTGCATAGGAGTTGAATGCAATGAACTGGATAATTCCATGATTTTATTCTCAATGTACCAACTGTCTGTATTAAATTATATGAAGGGGAAAGTAATCCAAAAGTAAAGGAAAGTAAGCAGTTTACGTTGCTTGAAGATAATAATCCTTTAGATTAGGTTAATTTACATTTTTTCAACAGGTAATCAGTAATCTATAACAACGTACATTTTTGAATACTCCTAACCCTGAGAACTAGATATTCTTTAAACGTCCACAGTTACATCTTTTAGATTCATTCAGTCACGCTAAATTTGATTCAGCAATCTCTCATTGTCAGTGTTGGTTTTTTCTTTAAATTTCCCTTCCACTTCTGTTTCCATTGTTGTAATTCATGTTAGATGATCTCCAAATTAAAAGACTTTTAAGAGATAAGGGGGAGATTTTAAGGTTGTCACTGATTTCAGTGGTATAGTCTTGTTAGTCACTTGGCAGAACAAACTTAAGAGCATCTTATTGAGTACAGTTGGTGCCCTTTGTGACAACATGACTTATCTATGTAGGCCTATGTATATCCAGACATATGTCTGCTTTTGTAACCCCTTCCAGTACCCATTTTTCATTTAGTAGAATGCTGCTTTCATGGTTATTGCACCCCTATTTATATATAACTCTCTCTTGTGCAGGTGTTCTGTTAGCAGGCTGAAGAGATATATTCTAACTTGGCTTCCAATTCTCTCCTGGCTTCCTTATTATCCAGTCCGGCAGAACGCTCCCGGTGACCTCATCTCTGGGGTCAGCGTTGGAATCCTGCACCTGCCACAAGGTCCGTGTAAAATACATCTCATACATGATACCCTGACTGTTGAATAGCTTGTTACAAGATGAGGAGTAAAAGGGAATTCCACCATTTTTTCTAAATGTCTGCATAATTAAATGCTTAAGATGTAAAGAGTCATTCAGAAGTGGTTTGATGTAAAACACTCTGTTCTAAAGAGAATTACAGAGTCAGAATTGTTCACATTTTATGTTTGTGTGTGTGTGTGTATATGTGCCTATGTGTGATGTATGCTCAGGTATGGCCTATGCTCTCCTGGCCACTGTTCCACCCGTGTTTGGTCTGTACACGTCCTTCTATCCCGTACTTGTTTACTTCATCTTTGGTACCTCAAGGCACATCTCTGTAGGTGAGAGAGAGAGAGAGAAATAAATTACATATTTTATGTATATTGTTGCATATCATATAGTGCATTTATATCATGACCTCCCTTTAGTTTGTCTTTTATGTTTTTAAATACTATTTCAAAAAGCTCTCTAAACCTTTTATATTGCGTAAACTTTGTATTCCGAGTGGACCAACAGAAATGGTCCAAAATGATAAAATCTCATTACATTGATGTTTGATAAATTTAATTTAATATTTTTACTTTCTTCCCATATAATTACCATTTTAAAGATACAAGGTTCTGTTACAACAATGATATGAAAGGAAAGGTTTTTAAAATCAAAGTCCCATATTATAATATTAAAATTGTATTTTATCATTAGTTGCATTTTATTTCATGTGTTTTGTACGTGTGTTCTCTTAATCTAATTGTGTCTAGTCTAATCTTGTGTCTAATCTAACTTTATCATTAATTGCCCTTATTCTGCACATACTGACCTCCTCTGGGAACATTTTTTATATTATTACAGCTGTAAATAGTAATCCAAATCTCTATTTGTGTACATCTGCAGGGTCCTTTGCTGTGATTGGCATCATGACTGGAGGGGTCACAGAGAAGCTTGCTCCTGATGATCTCTTCCTGACCAATGGAGTAAACGGGTCTGCTGTGGACACAGATGCCAGGGACCAGTATCGTATTCGAGTGGTAGCAGCTGTAACGTTACTCTGTGGCCTCTTTCAGGTGAAAAACACATATCTTTAAATAAAGTACCATGTTCTACATTTATTTATATCAAAACCTCATAATGAATTTTTTCTTTTGACTTTTATTTTTGAACACTGTATGAATGCCAGATACCCTCACGTTACGGTAACATTTTATGACAAATGGATCAACATTAAAGGTCCAAAATAACTTGGAGTAAAATCTCATTATAATGTATTATATTTATAAATGTTTCTCCTAGAAAGGTACCACTTACATGATACGTTTTGCTGTGACAGTGATGATGTGTTCATTTTGCTGTAACTAAAACTGACCTTTATCATGTACAAATTTTGATAATACACTGTACAAACACATGTGCCTGGCCATCATCTGCCTCACTCTCTCTGTAGGTTGTGTTAGGTCTGGTGCGGTCTGGGTTTGTGGTGACTTATCTATCAGAGCCATTGGTGAGGGCCTACACTACTGCAGCGGCCATGCATGTGGTCATCTCCCAGCTGAAGTATACTTTCGGGCTGGCCCCCAAACGCTTTTGTGGACCACTCGCACAGATTTATGTGAGTAACACACAGAGACACACATACACATAAACTCACAAACACAGGACCAAGACAATAAGAAGGGAAGGTGCTCAAAATTAAAAAGCGGTCAAAACATTACAATCAAATAACTAGGCTGAAAGTAATTCAGTTTGAACAGGTTCAATCACTGTTAATGTTCAAGATATCTCGGTAGATATCTTGAACATTAACAGTGATTGAACCTGTTCAAACTGAATTACTTTCACTGGAAGAGTGTAGCCTACAATTCTGACTGGTTGATTTTGATTCTCATAGCAGCTGGCAGCCAATAAAATGTGATTAAACAAGCTACCGACCTCAACGAACACTTGGAGTTAAAGCTCCTGTCAACGTTGTTTCAAATGTTTATTTTTTTGTTTTAATGGTAAAGAAATGCCACGGAATAAGAATTTAATAGTGTTATATTCAATACATACATACTAATAATATGATTTAATGGTAGATAAATGCTCTAAGAAATCCAAGCTGGTGCCTAATCAAAACTGCATGGGTGTGTCAGAAAGCAGCACCACCAATCAGTGTGGTTCAGCCCTACACCTTTGAGGCTTTACAGCAGGTAAAATACCTCTGTGAAGCTGCCCCGCCCTGTGGTCGGAAATGAAATAAAAGTACTACTATTTGTTTGTGGTGCGTTTGTGCTGCTTTGTGCTGTAGGAATCATCGTTTTTTTTTTTTTTAATATTCCTTGATGCAGAATTAATCTTTATCAGCTGCATCTGCAGCTAAGTTGGGAACACCATGAAAATGAAAACAGGTTTGGGTCGAATGCATTTTCAAAGCCATTTTGCCAAAGAATGAGCGCAGTAGGTGAGAATACGCAATTGCAAAGAGAGGTGCCGTTTACGTTTGAATTTAGCTCTCTTTCTAGAGAATTCTAGCTCTCTTGATGTTCTTTTTGATAATGCAATTTCAATTATTGCATAATCACGTTAAGCATAAATATGTAGTTTAAATAAAACTACTCATAAAGCATCTAAATAAATAAAGCATGCAAATGAAATGTCAATATTAGTGTACTAATGACAAATTAAAATTGTAGTATTAAACCTGAATTTTTATTTTAAGCTCAACATTGCATTTATGAGTGGGAAATTTTACATATTACATTTTCATTTTCATTTGATATGGATATGTTTCCATATTAAGCGTTCTACCACAAGATACAAGAAAAAATCATTTTAAAAAATGGACGACAGCAAAACCAAGAGAAAAAATCCCAAATGCTCCGCTCAGAGTGTAAACATGATGAGTTAAAATGCCCATCAGCTCTCCATGCTGGTCTACTAGGCTTAAGGATCAGGATCAGCTACTTTACTTCAAGCACTAGTCAGTGAAATAACTGCACAGCCAGCATGAAAAAGCAAATAATGCATTATATTAATAACCATTTCAAGTGAATGAATAGGATCATTCAGCATAACTTGTAGCATGCCAGCTAAAATGAGGCATAGATTCTGTGACAGACTTTTTTGACTAGAGTATTTTCACACACACAGCTTTTTATTCAATCACACTGGTTCATTTGATCAACTAACCATAAAATTACGTGACTCTCGTCATTGGTCTGCATGGTTCTGCATGATGGTCAGGTTTACCACACAGATTAATCCAGTAATTTTTTTTTTATTTCCTCTTTATTTTTGGAGATGGGTTGAAAACAAAATATTTCTGTCATCCTATAGGATACAGGTACACCTATGGCAAATAGAAGCAGTTGCTAAGAAGTGACTGGAGAGCTAAGAAAATTAGGCAGTGCTTGAGAGGGGGCTGTCAAAGACAGAGGCAGTTAGATATGCAGGAATTTTTATTTTATACGCCAATATGTTGTCTTTCATGCTTGTAGGAACGCGAGAAATTATCTTGTGCAAAAACTTTTCCATTTGTAAGTGATAATGTGATTGTAATAGTTAATATGATCTACAACAATTCTGCCCAGAGTGAGGACATCTATTCTGGCCTGCCAGAAAATTACCTTTAGCTTACTGTAATAGAGTTTATAAAAAAATAGTCCTTAATAATCAGTATGACTACAACTGTTTTTGCTGTTTTATACAATAGAGTAACTGATTTTAGTGTAACTGATTAACCATAAAAATGGCACACTTTACTGAAAACATCAGTAAGTCAGACTCAAACTCTGTACCTGTGTACAGACCCTGATAGACCTCTGTGCTTTATTACCTGGAACACATATCCCTACTCTGGTGGTCAGTGTGGTTGCTTTGGCTGTTCTGGTTGTGGTGAAAGAGATCAACTCCATTTACAGACGAAAACTACCTCTCCCTATACCCATAGAACTTCTTGTGGTGAGTTCATTCACTTTGTGTGTGAGAGTATATCGCTGTTGTCAGAAGAAAACCTTGTATCTCCAAAATAGTAACTTTACAGGAGAAGGAAAAAATGTTACTACGTTGAATGTAAGTCAGATTTTTTTCCAAGTCTTTTTGTACCTTTTCTTGTCGTCCATTCTTAATGAAATTTACAGAAAAATGTAAAGGACAACAGGCATTTTCAAATTATGTTAAAAACTGAAAAACAACAAAAATGGAGATACAAGGTTTTCTTCCGACAACAGTGATATGTTTATGAGTTTGTTGCATCATTGAACTATGTGTCATACTCTTATATGCTTAGCTTGTAGCTTGACTGACATAAAAAGCCAGAAGAAGCAGCAGAGGGCAGTCAAAACAAGCATCCAGAGAGAGGATTTCAGCCTAGATAGAACTAGTTTGTGCATGTGTGTAAACATAATTTTATGTTTAATCATTGATCAGATGTTTTCATCAAGAGTGATTTACAAAATGTTCAAGCAGTGGAGGGACTTACCATAGCTTGATCTAGTTCTCGCAACTAGGTGATGAAACAACCTTGACTGATAGGAAAGAAATATAGTAATAAATAAATGTATTTGTGTTTCTGTGTATTTGCAGATTATTGCAGGAACACTGGTTTCACATTATGCCCACCTAAATGCAGTTCATGCTGTTGAGGTGGTTGGAAAAATTCCTAGTGGGTAAGGAAACATAATTGTGAGTGTATATTTTATGTATTATCAGTCTCTTTGGGGAATATTATTATTGTATGATTTTATTTTCACTCTTCTACTTGCGTGAGAGAGACAGGCTTACTGAAAATCCCTCATTAGAACACTGTGATGGCCGTCCTGAACTCTTAATTTCTGACTTTTAGGTTGGTGCCACCTTGTGTCCCCGATGTGAGCTTCTTATCAAGGATAACTGGGGAAGCATTCACTATAGCTGTGGTGGGGTATGCCATCAGCATCTCTCTGGGCAAGACATTCGCTCTCAAACACGGGTACAAAGTGGACAACAACCAGGTGTATAAAGACACTACCCTCTATTCCCTCTTAATTTCTCACTTAGCAATAGTTCAATGAAAAATCAAATGTAAATGTTTTTCCTCTTACCATCAGCCAATACATACTTGGTGTCTGTAGTTTTTTTTTACTGGATAAGGCAGTGTAGCTAACAGGAAATAGCTAAGCACACCAAGTTAGCACTATGCAAATTACATGCCTAAATCGACACACTTACCTCAAACTTGTTAATAAAGTTATCTCTAGACTGTGTCACATGGTGCCTGACAGTGTACGACAGATGTGTTGAACTCTGGTCCTGGAGAGACAAGTTTGCACTGGAGCTATGAGGCCATACAGTACTGTGCAAAAGTCAAGTCAAGTCAAAGTTTATTTATTTAGCACTTTTTACAAAAGGTGTTGTCACAAAGCAGCTTTACAGAAAAATCTGGGTCCAAGCCCCATGAGCAAGCCAATGGCGACAGTGGCAAGGAAAAACTCCCTAAGAGCAAGAGGAAGAAGCCTTGAGAGGAACCAAGACTCAAAAGGGGAACCCAACCTCTTCTGGTCGACATCGGATAGCAAACAGCATTAGTATAAAATGTTATACTACAAAACGGGGAACACAGGCAGAGCAATGGTTAATTAGACAGTTTGAGTTTATGCAGCAGCATCATCAGGAGGGTCAGTTCATGAAGCTGAGGTTTGCACAGCATTGTACAGCGAGAAGCTCAATGGTGGTCAAAACGGTTCAGAAGGCTGAAACGGTCCAGAAGGCTGGCAAGCAGTGGGCACCCGATCATGGCAGAAGAAGCAACAGCATCAGACCGCACAGGATGGGGAGTTGTTCAACTCGGCAAAGAAAAGGAAAACAGAGAGTTAGTTCTGTTAAGAGAGACTGATCACAGATTACAGTATTAACAGAGTGCAGCAGAGACTCCGGCAGGTCTAGTTATTACAGCCTAACTAAAAGGCAGAAACCAGAAAGGTAACAGAGACATGAGGCTCCCTGGGATGTCAGCGCCCCTTCGCTCCACCATCAGCAAACTTGAGTGAACGCGTGAGAACAGCGGGACGACAGCACCAACACTCCCAGATAACCATAATAGTCTATGTCCATGAACCCTCAGATCTGCACCTTTTATCTAACAAGAAAACCAATTACCAAAGGCTAAAGACCTAAACAAGTAAGTTTTTAGTCTAGACTTAAAGACCGAGGATGTGTCTGAGACCCGAACACTGACCCCCCCCCCAACTCAACTGTTACTTGTCAGATTAAGTAAGAATGTTTTGAGGATGGAAACTACCAAACTGTGCTGGACACTGGCCCTCCAGGACTACAGTTGAACACTCCTGCTGGATAATATATGGCCTTAAACTCCAGTGCAAAATTGAAAATCTTATTGCTGAACAGGTTTTGGCTGATTGACTGCAGTTGGTGTAAGGGCAAAATTGAGCATATTTGATTTTCCTCTAAACTGACTTCCCTGCGAGAGAAAAACATCAAAACCAGCAAAAGTTGTGTTTTGGGTGCAACATATTAATTGCACCATTCTCTGTCAGTAGGAGTTGGTGGCGATTGGTCTCAGTAATGCTGTAGGGGGATTTTTTCAGTGCTATCCTGTCACCTCCTCACTGTCCCGGAGCCTTGTCCAGGAGAGCACAGGAGGAAAAACACAGGTATGAAAGACAATGCATGTATACTCACAAAGCACTTTATTAGGAACACCTCCTTAAATCTAAATTCACTATTATTGTATCAGCTCCCCTTACATATAGGTATACTTTGTAGTTCTACAATTAGAGACTGCAATCCATCTGTTGCTCTGCATACTAAAACCCCTTTCACCCTGTTCTGATCATTCTCAGCACTGCAGTGACAATGACATGGTAGTTGCATGTTAGTGCATGTTAGTCTCAATGAATGGGGCTGAATGGAGCTAAACGGCTGAAAACAAAAGTTAAAATAGTTTCTAACCACTTATCCTTCTTTAAATTTTGGAGGTCGAAAGATAATAATACATTAATGAATCAAATAAAACTTGCCTGTATATTTCTGTTTTTTCAGCAAATGGGGTTTGAGCAATAGGACACTAGTATTACTGCTACTGAGTGCTGATTGGTTGACGATTCAGTTCATAGTCTTATCCTAACTCTGAATAGAAAACAGTATTGCAGTATATAACAACTGAACTAGACAAGATTTCCTTAATAGTGTTCTAACTTCTGTTTAATAATTTTTTTCTTTTGTTTTTAGGCAACTGTGACAGACAGCATAATTCACTGCTACCATAATGATGTTATATTTATATATGCTGAAAAACAGTAGTTTCATTTGAGATATTTTTGTTTGTAACATTTTAAAAAATCCCAGACACTGCAAACACAATCTCCACCGTCCAAGCCCCAATCATCCAATGGGTTTTTAAGGGCACTTGCCCAGGGGCCCAAGCCACTAGGGGGCTCCCACGAACAAGTATGGGAAAATCTAAACAGCTGTTTTGACCCGCAGTGGGAACATGGAACAAATTTAGAAAGAGGGCAAAAATCAAATGTAAACAGGAAATAGCACCTCTCTTCTTTGTAATTACATGCTCTCACCTACTGCACTTATTATGTGTCAAAATTCCTCTGGAAATGCATTCGACCCTATTGCATTTTCATTTTCATTCAGCATCGAGGGCTATTTTTTAACCTACATAGTGAGGATCAGAGGTGGATCTATTGCTGTGTTCCACTTTATCTGTTAACAAAATGTACTTATAAAATCATTTAATTGTAATTGTTCTGGTACACATAGACATGTGTACATCACACATTCACCTTGTCACATTACAAAATTGTCACTTTTTAAAAATTACAAAAAATCACTGGTATATGTGTGTGGCATATTAGCCAGCTGGAAAAATCAACAGATGGGGTCCTTGCTTGGGAATGAAGCATTAGGCAGCATTAACCACAGTTTTTAACTACCTTAATTCTGCAGCCCTCCACAATTCATGTAGCGTATTAGCAGGTGAAGTGATTGCAGAGCAATATATCCACCTCTGATGCTCATTTTGTAGAAGATATCCTGCATTGCATCAATGGGAATCTCTATGTCTGGCCTCACTTTCAGCTGCCGTTCTCGGTTTCTGAAATGAGGTTGAAGTTAGCTTATTCTTCAGTTTTCATGTTTTACCTTAAACAGTGCTGCTGTAACATTCAGGTGCATTGAGGCACCAGAATGTAACTGCTGCACTGTTTAAGGTGTAACAGAAAATTCAAGAAGGAAGCCAAGTTCAGCCTTGTTTTTATCAACCAAATTTATTTATGGGAGTAAAGCAAGTCATACAACTCTTATCAGCAACTATAATGTGATTACAAGAACTGTAATGGGTTACATTACTTTGTTACAGGAAAAAATAATTTGTACTTGGTACCACGTTACCCCAACACTGATCGCTTTATCTTTCTTACTTGTACTAGGTTGCTGGGGCAGTCTCTGCTCTCATTGTGCTCATCACAGTGCTGAAAGTAGGCTCATTGTTTGGTGATCTGCCTAAGGTAAAATAAAAACTTATAATGCACTTTTTTTCTTATTATGTAGAAAAACCACTAACACTGCACAGATCAACAAGCGTCAGTTTACAGAAGGCAAAATACAGCATACACAAGGACATTGAGAGAATAATAATAGCATAAATTAGAGAAAGAACAAAAGCTGTTAATAACAACAAAAAGGCCAAAACATTTGCTTATCCTGAATGCTCAAGGTAATAATAATATGGTACTGTCTGTTTGTGTGCTTTTGCCTCAAGGCCATGTTGTCTGCTATCGTTTTTGTGAACCTAAAGGGAATGTTTAAGCAATATGGAGACATCCCTGCTCTGTGGAAGAACAACAAAGTTGACTTGGTGAGTTCAACCATATTATCTGCAATGCTAGGCCTTCAGTTCAGGGCTGATGAACATCAACATCTCAGCTAATATTCTTTTCTAATCAACATCTACTCCTGTCTCTAGCTGGTGTGGGTGGTGACATTCCTCTGCACTCTTCTGCTAAATCTGGATCTGGGCCTTGCAGCTTCCATTGTCTTCACACTGTTAACCGTCATCTTCAGGACCCAGCTGTAAGTGTATGGGGGCATGAGTGCCTCTGTAATTTAATGCAGAAAAATTACACATAAAAATAATGATTTATACTGTTCACAAATCTAAACAGCTGTTTAGGAGTGTGCTTGTTATTAAAATACAATAGTAACATTCTTGATGCTACACTGCTTTGTCTGATATTTTAGAATCTTCCACACTACAGCTCTATAACTTAATTCATTTTATTGTATTCTAAAATTTCATTTTTTTCAGTTTCCTTCTAATTTTTAGTTTCACAGGACCAGGAAATCGGAAGAATTTGATCTGCAACCAGAATTATATTATAATGTTGAAAACAAACTTTTGAACAGTGATTTCAAAATGATTTGAATGGTAGTGTAATTGACTGTCTCTCCCTGTTATAGTCCAAAGTATTCTGTTCTTGGTTGGGTGCCTGGTACTGAACTATACGTGGAGACAGATTCATATGAGAAGGTAGAATTTCTTAGCTCATGTGCATGTGAAAGTCTGGAATTTGGGAAAGAGTCTAGTGTCATATGTGTGTATGGATCTCTAGGCTAAAGAAATCCCAGGTATCACCATATTCCGCTCTTCATCCATGCTCTACTATGCCAATGCAGAGCTATACAAGGAAGCCTTACAAGAAAAGGTACCTTATATGCCAAAAACATTCAATAAAACAAATTTAATACCACACCAAGATTATCATGTTCACCCACTGACTCTCTAAGTCTTCTAGCCCTTTTTGCTTACTCTTCATCATCTTTTTCTTTCTCTCTACCAGAGTGGCATCAATATTTCCAAGTTGATCATGCTGAGGAGGAAGCAGGCAGCAAAGGAGAAACACATGGAGAAAAAAGAGAAGAAGAGAGAGGAGAAGGAGAGAAAGAAACAGGTAAAGAGTAATATTTTAATATTTTACAGACTACATGCTTTGCACCAAGTCTTTCAAGCATTTCAATTCTTTTAAATACAGCACTCACTACCAAGTTCCAAACTGCCTCTGGCAGAAATGTCAGCACTTTAACTGTTCATTTGGATTGACTTTCTAAGCCCCAGCAGCCGCATACAACCCTATGATCATGGTGTGCAGTGCCAACATTGGCTGGAGTGATGTAAAGCACACCACTAATGGACTAATGGAGCAGTGAAATGCATTCTCTAGAGTGATGAATCAGGCTTCACCCTCTGACAGCCTGACAAATGAATCTAGGTTCTGCACAGGAAAATGCTACCTGCCTGAATGCATAGTGCAAACTGTAAAGTCAGGTGGAGGTGGAATAGTGGTCTGAGGTTGTTTTTCATGGGCCCTTTAGCTCCAGTTAAGGGCAATCTTAATTCTACAGTGTATACAGTGATATTCTAGAGAACTGTGCCCATCTTTGCAGCAACCGTTTGGGGAAGGCTCCTTTCTTTTTCTGCGTAACAGCACCTCTTTGCACAAAGCAAGCTCCATAAAGAGTTTAGTGTGGTAAACTTGCACAGAGCCTTTATCTCAACTCCATCAAACACCTTTTGGATGAACTCGGTTTTGGAATGTAATTTTCAACAAGCACATATGCATATGCAGGTGTTCACATACTTTTTTTATAGTATAGTGTAGGTGCATTTTGTTTGCGTGAAATTACTGACTGTAGCCAACCTGTTGCGCCCCAATTTGTCAACCCCATTGTCAGTGGAAAGGGACCATCATTGGACCCCTGATCAGATGTTATTTGGGTGAGAATACCTAGGCTTGCAGACATGCAGACACTGCCCAAAAGCCTATTTAATTCTGGCATTTTTCTAGGGCACAAGGGGGACAATGCAGACATTTTGCAAACTTTCAGAGAAATTACAAGCAAAATTCATAGCAAAATGAAAGTGACAACATAAATGAAATGAGAGACGTTTCAAATTCATTAATTAATTAATTAAAAATTGTAAAAATTAGACAAAAAATATTTAAGAATGTATTCCCATGGAAGTAACTCACAATTCAAGTGCAAACATGCTGTGTCAAAAATGGTGCACCTCCAAATAATATGTGGTCAGTGGTGGTCCTGTAATTTTCCATTGATGGATGGAGTGGAAATTGGCTGAAAAAACTGTGCAGCAACAGATAGGCTAACGGTCAGTAATTGTAAACCTACATTGTGCACCTATATATATGGTAGGAGTTTATGATAAAATGGCCAGTGAGTGTAGGTGTAGGAGCAACTTTGTGTATCTTGTCACTAAATGCTTCTGAAGTTAATGCATATATTTTGTTTTACTTACAGAATGGAGGTGTCAGTGTGTCAGCAAACAGTGACTTCATTGCACACTCACATCTGGCCAATACACACCTCTCAGCAGATGAATATGTGGACTGCAATGATGCACACTCTTTGGACAGTGAGAGCTTAAGGACCAGGACACACTCCATTATTCTAGACTTCTCTACAGTCAGTTTCATAGACACGGTCACCCTAAAAACCCTGAAAAATGTAAGTGCCAATGATAACAAAAACAAGGGCAATAGACTATGGATAATAACATGATGGTCCAGATGACAAAAAGGTTAGAAAGACAACAGAGTTAAAGTAGTAAATGATTGGGGCTAAACAAAGACCACTCATGCCACACGTGGGACTAGAGAAAAGCAAACATAATAGAAAATACTGTAGAGGGAAAGAAGAACCAGATGTCTTTGATGAAGTAGCAAAAGATCTATTTCAATAAGCTTCTGTTTTTATCTGCTCTTACATGAGCTGCAAGTGTACGTGCAATTAGATAATTATAAGATTATTTAGGAAAAAATGTGAAGTCACTTAAGTTCATATTTATATGATTTTCCATTTTATAATGAATTACTCAAATAATTTATTCAGTCCAGGTTATCTTAAAAAAATTATCCCATAATGTATTCAATCGGCCAGGGCATGTTTGGTGTCAAAATGTTCCTTCTTTAGTTTTAAATTTGGAGCTACAAGACTAACATTGTTAATGAACACTAGAAGTCATTAGTTACTCAAGTCTGTAGGCGTTGGCTACAGTGGCTAATTTACCATTCAGCAATTCCGCAAGGTTTGGTACGTGTACATGTATCCTAAAACACATCAACAAGTCTGCATGACCTTAATGAGGACCTTTTGGGCATGTATTTATGAAAAAAAAAACATTTGGGGTTACTATTGACTTCTATTGTTTTTTAGGAATAGGCTTGCTGCTCCAGTGTTAAACTAAATTAAACTAAGCAAAATGGACACCAATTATGTCATAGCTGATGGACTACACCTAGGGTAAGTGAAAAATTTGTGTAAATTTGATGTTTTGCTAAAATATAGTTTTAAAGTATATTCACTATTCAGCATTCAAATTATAAATGACATGGCACCTAAAAACTAAATAAATAATAAAAAAAATGTGAAGGCCAGTTCTGGGTCAGACAAAACCAGGAATTTTAAAATTCTTCTTTTACTAGATAAAGAGGACTACAACACTCTTTTGGTTTAAAATGTTGATCTAACTACTAAACAAAGACATGACAAGATTTTTAAAAAGTTGAAAGATCAGCTAAAAACAGCTTATAAAGGAGGCTGTTTCAAATTGTCTAAGCTGGTCTTCGATGGTCAAGACGTTTGACAAGCTAGACATCTAGCTAGACTAGACGAAAAATATACCTTATGCTGGTCAACCAGTTGGTTAAGCTGGTAGATCAACTTAGCCCTTTGACCAACATAAAGTATGTTTTCATTTAAGTTGGGTGGTTAAGCTGGTCTGCCAGTTTGGCCAGCTTGGACACAAAATCATATCCAGATAAAAATAATTAAGGAAGTTAAAAACATTTTTAGATAACAGCAGGTGCCAAACATGAACAGCCCAACATAAACATGCAAGATAATCTACTCATATAAAAAGTCATGCTGTAAATCAGAACTTTTAAGAGAACTGATGTAGAATCAGCTTTGTGTGTTGTTTTTAATAAACGTGACTATAGAAACAGTTTGAACTAAACCTATATTACCTCTGTTATTCTGTGATAAAAGTGGGATATGGCAAATTGAGACATGAAAGAGCATACAATATAGATTCATAAACTGAGTTTTGTAAATTTTCATCATTCCCTCCTGGGCTTTGCTAGATATTTCAAGACTTTGCAGAGGTGGATGTGACAGTCTGCATCTCTGGATGTCAAGGTGGGTGTAAATTGTGTTTCATGGAGCAGTACCTAAATTTAAATCCACACAGCCAAGAAGTCACACACCAGACACTCTGTGTGTGTTTCTTTACCTACAATTTAATGTCAAAAGTGTCCTACAATTACGACTCTGACTTTGTGAAATGCTTTTTTGGTGTGAAGTTACATGTTTCATTTTATAAATGGGAAATGGCAAAAAATATTTCTTTTTTGCTTACCCAGGTGAAAATTAGGGCCGGGCTTAAAGAATTCTTGTTAAATATACAGACAAAAGTTTAATCACCCCTAGTCAAATTACATGCTTTATTATTTTCTGGGTGAAAATAAGTTAACACACAGAGAACAAAATTAAATATGGCATATTTATTTGCTGAGATTAACAAAAATGAAAAGTAAAACATGCCATAGCTTTTTGTCTTTTATTTTTGCCAAATATGTTAAATTCAGCAGATAAACAATAATTGTGCTTTGTAATGTGGAAAAGTGTGTTCACTGTAAAGGATGTGTTAACTTTTTATTTAGAAAATCAACAAAACATATAATTTGACCAGAGATGCACAATTTTTTACATAAGACTATATGTATATATACACACACACACTTTGGCCACTTTGTTCATCTTTGTTCATGGTACATCTACGTTGTATTTACAGGTATCTTTGTATCAGGTCCACTTTATAGTTCTACAATTACAGACTGAAGTCCTGTTTCTCAGCATACTTTATTAGCCTCCTTTTACCCTGTTCCTCAATGGTCAGGATCCCCACAGGACCACTGCAGAGCAGGTATTATTTCATTGCTGGATCATTGTCAGCACTGCAGTGACACTGACATGGTTGTGATAATGGTACACGTTTTAAACACTGTATCCACTCTATGTCCACCCTATTAGACACATCTACCTTGTTGGTCCACCTTGTAAATGTAAAGTTAAAGACAATAGCTCATCTGTTGCTGCAGTGTTGACACCGAGGTGCTGAAAAACTCCAGCAACTCTGCTGTGTCTGATCCATTCTGTGCAGTGTACACACACACCCACTACTATGCCATCACTATGTCAGTGTCACTACAGTATTACAGAGACTAGAACTGCAGGGCTACAGAGGCTTCTATATGGTAAGTGGACCTGACACAATGGACAATAAGTATAGAAACAAGGTTGGTATATCTAATCAAGTGGCCACTGAGTGTGCATAATTTATACAGAAATACATATGTGTGTCCCCTGTACGTTCTTCCATTGTAATATGAGCAAACGTGTTTGTATAGTGCTAGTGGTGCAGCAGTTGGAGCAAGGAGGGTTCTTCTCTGCTTCTGTCCCCAAAACCCACCTTTTCCCCACCATCCATGATGCTGTTTTGTACTGCTTAAAACATGCTGGGAGGACCTTGCCCTACTACCAGTGTTCACTGGTGAGCTTTATCTCTCACATACACGCACACAGTTTTTAGACATTTTTAGAGAACCGTAAGTATGTGGGCATTTGGCTACTCATAAACAGAAATGGTTTGCATGGGCTTGAACTGATTTTATGAGTGGATACATGATGGCCTCATCTCTCAAAATGTCACAGCCAATTAAACCGGCCACTATGAGAGTGAAAAAAAAAATTTAGTTGGATCAAAACCCATTTACACTGTTCCTTTATCACAACACTAGTACAGTGTCAAGAAGCATGACTGCACTCCATGACGTGGGCATGGAAGGCCACAGCATTGATGGTATATGACTGAAGAATACTGTACTGTTTATCACATCAAGAAAACAAATATTAGCATTAAGAGAAGAACACACCAGCATAATCTCAGAGTTTACCACAAAATGCAATCTACTGGTAAGCCTGGTGACATTTGCTAAGAAGTACATTAAAAAGCCTGTAAAACTCTGGGGCAGATGAGGTATAGATTAACTTGTACCAGTGATAGAAAAGAAAGGTATTGAGAAGCTGCTTATGATCTTTGGATCTTCCAAAGCACACATACATCTTACCAAAACTTACATGACAAGAGACAAAGTAACTCAAACACTTTTTCTCTATTCTTTCTTGTTGCTATGGAAACAGGAAATCCTCTGTGATACCAGGATGTGACCAGCAGATGTCACCCTCCAGGGCTCGATCCCTGACCCATCCAGTAGGGCACTGAATGAGCTTTACTTCTGGAGAGCTTTGTTTCCATGACAACAAATAACACAGTAATGCCAGCCCAGTGGTGGCAAAAATCCATGAATGAGGAGTCAAATGTCTGATAAATTACTGTGTGTCATTTTTGTGGGGGGTCACAACATTATTAGTATATTTTTCCCACCTGCTGGTGCACAGTGATGTAATCAAAGTCAGCTTTTAAGGCAGGCAAAAGTTATTACAGTTTGATGGATCATTATGCAAAGAACAATAGTTTTGTCTAAATGGTATAATATGATGAATTGTGCCTAATATGACCTGTGACAAAAACTAACATGAACAAGTGAAAAGAAAAAAAAAAGGCCAATTTATATTATATCTGAAGTAATTGCCCAAAGAATGCAATTTTATTGATGTTAATGTTGCATCAACCAACGCAGCCTTAAAGCAGTGTAATTTTGTATATATTTGTGATGCACAACTGTGTTGACATTGTTTTTTTTAATACCAAAGTTTGGTATTAAAAGTTTATTTGTTTCACATAAGACTGATTTTATAAGATTTACTTAATAATATATTGTATGAATTATATCAAATTAAAATTAATAAATCATGACAAAAAACTGATGTGAATTGTATTTTAATTTGTTGCCTTTATTTTACACAATACTGCTTTGATATGCCAATGACTCTACTAGACAACAAGACAACACAGAACAGAGTATACACACCTCCTGATGACCACATATAATTAAATGCTTCACACTATCACTGACAGAAGTGACATATTTCCTGTATAGGACAGAAAGCAAGAGAAAGACTGAAGGATAGAAAGAGTTGGTGAGGGAACAAAAATCATCAGTGTAGTGTTTTCAGTCTCTTGAAACATTGCAAAAGCTAATTATCAAGGTGTTGGTGAGTTGAATTATATTGTGTTAGAACAGGTAAACTGCACTGCTGTGGCAGTATAGCACAAGAATCCAGGACTGGAGTTTACTACTGATTCAATGGGAGCACTGTCTGTGTCTTCTGTGTATTTCTGTATGAGTAAATGTCACTGTGATGTGTGTGACTGCTTGGTCTGTTACAGTGTGTGTGTGTGTGTGTGTGTGTGTGTGTGTGCATGCATTAGCTTGCAGTGTCATACAACAAAGCTAGTATGTGTGTGAGTTTGTGTGTGTATATGCCACACTCATTATTCAGATGACGCTCTCAAACAACAGCGTGTTTTTGCTTGCTTCATTATTGGGAAGCAGTTTGACTTCTGTCTCAGGTGAAAGGAATTCAAGGTGGTGCCGCCCCCAAATGGGTGTGATCAGGTGCTGCCAGCGCTAAGGAGATACAAAAAGATGGTGAGACCTATCATTGTATAAATACTTCCTGTATTTGTTAGACCCATTCCAACAACGTATATTAGGGGTGGGGGGAAAAAATCGATTCTTAGATGCACTGCGATGCAGATGTGAACGATTCTCAATCGATTCACAAATGTCAAAAATCGATTTTTTGAATTTTAATTTATAACGTAATGTTGACGGAACGCAAAGGGCGGAACTTGGAAGTGCAGAAGTGCAGCGCCCGAACAGTCTGTGGCAGCACATAACAAAAAACACTACTGGATGAGCGAGAAATCGAACCGGCACCCTCTGCATTACAAGCTAGGTTAGGTTAGGTCAGGAGTCGACAACCCAAATGTTAGGAAGAGCCATTTTGTCCTTTCAACAAAAAAACAAACCACCTTGGGAGCCACAACATTTTATGTTCAGTATGTCTCACTATGTGATAATGTCCTAGTATAGGCTAAAAATATGAACGAAAACGCGGACTTTCTCTGCTCTGCTTTAAGCTTCAGCTCAGCTATAGCCGCTTTTCTCCCATCTCCGCCGGAAAACCTTTTCTTCAAAAGTTGAATAGTTTCTTGTAAAGTGTCTCTCAACGTTCGACTGTTTTACGAGCCTGAAGTCAGCTTCTTGTTCAAATGTTCCACCTTAAATTCTGACTGAGGCACCGAATGTAAATGTGGCATCATTAAAGGTGGAACAGGAAAATTCGAAAGAGAAGCTGACTTTCGTTGCAGATTTAACGTACCAGGAAACCAACTGCGGTGCTTATAAATGTTAATAAGTCCATTCGTCTCCAAATGTTCGTCTTAAATCTGTCTTTGCCTTTTCGTTAGCTACTAGCTCGGCGAGACTGTGTTGCTATGTGACCTGCAGTCTGCACGCCAGTTCTCAGTCGTTGAGAACCAGGGCTTTCTCACTACGTTGCACACTTTGGAGCCGAGATACAGCGTCCAGTCTCGAAGATATTTTACTGACACAGCGACCCCCCCCCACCTCCACCCACCCCCCAC
>JAILXH010093823.1:6625-19015 GCA_023558415.1 Piaractus mesopotamicus | reverse complement strand
AGCGATCTGCTGCACAGCAGGTGAGAACTACCCAAAGCAAATGCTGACTTTGGATCAGACATTTTAAATGAACTTAGTCCCTTAAATTCTAAGGACCTGTTGACCCATGTTTCAATTCAACACAAGTCTCAAAAACAATAACAGAATAATAAGTCCAGAATTTAAAGGATTCATAATATGATACATTATAAACAGACTGATTAGGCCAGAAACTTTGGTCTGAACCCAAATTCAGCCCAGGAGTTTTCTGTCTGGCACTGTATTTCTGTTCTGTTCTGTACTGTATTTTTGATACAAATGAGCATGTTGTGTTCATTGATTTTCAGTCTAGGTTAATTATGAGGAAAACAATATCACACATAAATATTTATGTCAGTAGTTATGACAGTGTCACTTTGGGAACAGTACCAAACCCTATATATTGTATCCCCTTGTTGTGATGTGCATTACTTATCAGCACACAAACCTTTCAGGTGTTTAACTCTGGAACACAGTTTTCAGGATGTGGTTTTCAATATGTGTTTTAAAATATAGTTTGAAAAATCATTAGTTGGCCAGAACCTGCACTTGATGAACACCTTCTGTCGCATAAAGTATTACAACTGATGTTTTCTGATAACAAAACCTTTGTAGTTACTTGACTTAACTGAAAAGTAACAGTGACAAATAGGAAAACTAAAATAAAGGCATTGTCCCCAAACATGTTACATGTAATGTAAGTGTAACCTTGTCCTGTAGCACCCCCTAGTGGATATTTCTCTTCAAAACCCCAACAAAGCATTGGAGCGGTAGACTGTACAGTGTAGTTGTATAGATAAGTACGGTAATGGTAGCAATTATCCAGCTGCATCTCATCACCCCTCAAGCACTCTCTGTCCTATATCTCACCTTGACTACAGTGTTTGATCAGTGCTTGTGTTCCTCCATCAGGATGTTCTACGATGAGGAGCTGGAGGAGTCAGAGCGCTTCTACAGTTCCCAGCCTCAGGTCCTGCAGCTGTGCTACGCTCTCTACAACATGCTGGTGGCCCACTCTGAGATGGTGTGCTATCTGGTCATCATCCTCAATCACATGATCTCAGCCTCAGTGGCCACGCTGGTGCTACCCATCCTCATCTTCCTGTGGGCCATGCTGTCCGTGCCTCGGCCCAGCAAACGCTTCTGGATGACCGCTATAGTCTATACTGAGGTACAGCTTCAGTAATACTTGTCATCATCCAGTAAACAAGATGGCTGACATTTCTCTCAAAGTTACACCACAGTTTCTTTGTCTTAATATTGATATTTATGACACAAAAATGAATTAACAAGAAAGTTTATTTACATTCTACAAAGAAAAGAATTCCATTAAATGGTCTGTAATCTGGTGGTGTGAGTGATACTTTGAAAATGCTAGAGTCGGAAGATGCTGGTGTATATAGTCCTGCTCAGCCAATCATATTGTGATTTCGGAAGTGATTGTAGTAAAATGATTGTTGTTTTAAAGTCACAGCTGAGACCATCTTGAATATCTCTCTTTAAGTATGGGTAAGGTACTACTATGCATATAAACTTTAATTTCAGCTTTAATCTTAACCTTTTTGTATTCTTTTTTTCACACCCAGGTGACAATCGTAATAAAATACTTCTTCCAGTTTGGATTCTTCCCCTTCAATCAGAACATAGAGCTGGACAAGACCAAACCCTTTCATCCTCCAAATATAATAGGAGTGGAGAAGAAAGAGGGCTATGTACATTATGACCTGGTTCAACTGCTGGCACTCTTCTTCCATCGCTCCATTCTTAAGGTAGTACTAATATAACATTTAAATATTACTTCTATACAGTAATAAATAAGATATTGCCACTGGTCTGCTGTCAGAGGCACAAGTCTGAAAGCGCATCAATACCAATATCCACAGCCATACATCTTGAGACATCTTGAGGCAGTGATAATGCATAAGTAATCTATTAGCAGGTATTGTTGTAATAGCTGTCTTGTTTTTGCAGTGATTGGCAGCTATTGTTAAGTTCCAGGTGAAAAAGGTGGAGAGATCAGAAAAACGTGATCAGAGCGTCAGTATGGAGAGATACTGGTACTCAGAGAATGTCTCTCAGCCAATCACATTGCAAAGTCACAACTAACTGTGGTCTAATATTTATAGTTTGCTATCTGTGTCTTTTAATTATATATTAGTGTTTGTGTTCTTCTCTACTTTCTCTAATGTAATTTGCCTTCATCCCAAACTCGTCTTTACTATTTGTATGTGAAGTAATGTAGTTTTGGTATTCAGAGCATTATAATTTGAATAGAAGATGAGATATTGTGGAACAAGACTATTCATATGGTCAAATCAACCTGACAGCACTTCATAATATAACAATGCAACACTATTATGACAATATTTATATGCTAATTTGAGCAGCTGTGTCACTTCTGGTGTTTGTACTCTTTCTCTCTGGTTCAGTGTCATGGTCTGTGGGATGAGGATGAGCCCAGGTCAGGAGGTAAAACTGCAGTGGCCAATCACACAGACTCAGACAGTGAGGAGAAATCCAGAGTCCGGCCGGAGAGGAGCTCCCTCAGCCGTGAAGCTTCAGTGGAGTCCACACACATCCGCATGTCCAGAAAACACTCACATACTCATTCTGCTGTCCGCCGACATAGCTCCAGTGCAGGATCACACATTTCCCGCCGCTCAGTGCGCTCCAGAGGAGGTGAGCATGCTCAGCTGGAATGGAACGTGGATAGTATGGGCATGGATGCAAGAACCACGCTTTTTGTACTGTATGGACACTGTTACCTCTTTAAACTACAGGCTTATTATTCAGTTATTGATCTTCAGTCTCATTATTCAATTAGCAATCTTCCGTATTTTTCATACATGACTCTTCAGGCATGTTATTCAGTAACTACCATGAATTACTCAGTAACTACTATGTAACTACAGTGTAAGTTATGCAGCTATGAGTTCTTTAGAGTTTAAGGTTTAAGAATCTTCTCTCTTTTTGTATAATTGACCCTTAAACAGTTAATCAAGAGCCGTACTGGCTGACAGGGCAGACCAAACACTCACCCACTCACCCAGTATAACGAACCTCAAATTCTACTAAAGTTATTTATATGAATGATTTATGTGTTTATATTGAGTCCAGGCTATTAACTCAATTGCTATGCATTGTTATTCAGTAATTAATGAGTAATAAGCCTTAGTATGTTGACATCTGTGACATGATTGGAGTTAAATAATATATTAAACAATGTTTTAAATTTGTCTCACTTCCTGTGTTTCTATCCTAGTTTCTGTAGGCAGCTCAGGCACAAGGTCGAGTGTGTGTCGTGCGGGCAGTGTGTTGGGTGTTCAGCAGAAGAGTCGTAAAGAGCTCATTCTGGAGAAACTTCGAGAGCAACTCATCAAAGCCAAGAAATTCACTGTCCACACGTAAATCCTCCTCTCAAAACTTCCGTACACTTCTCCATTCTCAACAGCTTCTCCATTTCTATGCATTTTACATGCATTGCATTTTTTTGGAATTATTTGGTTCTTCTGTGATGCACTGGGTCCAGCATTTTCATTTAGGATCACACTTAATCTTCTTCTCCAACATGTGTTTCGTTCCAGAACGCTGGAGATCTACATTCCTATCCGTCAGTTTTTCTACAACCTGATCCACCCAGAGTACAGTGCAGTGACAGACGTCTATGTGCTCATGTTTCTAGCTGACACTGTTGACTTCATTATCATTGTTTTCGGATTCTGGGCCTTTGGGGTACGTCCTGCACTGCTTTATCACAGACCAACTGAGTGTGACAAAGTAGAAGCTGAATTGCATTGACAGATTTTACCGTTGAAGTCAGGAAGGCGCTGAGCATTTTGATGGCTTATATATGGAAGCATAACCTGGACTTTATTGAAACACGTGTTTGCATTTGCATTTTTGTGTACAGCAATGTGAGGCAACATAATCCTTTATTTGAATTCAAACATTAGTTAGAACATGCTTATTTATTTAATAGCTCAAACTCTACTGCTCACTACAATTTATTTCAAGGCCCTTAAATCCCTTCTTTCTAAATGTACAATTGTTTTCAAAAGTGTATATTTATATTTCTTTGTAAATACAGTACTGTGCAAAATGCTTTGGCATCTAAGCACATTGTCCCTTACCAAGCCATGGGCCTGCCGGTGGGCCCAAAGATTTATTACGCTCCATTAGTTTGCATTGACGTCCCTTTAGTTACTGAATAATAAGCCTCAGTATGTAATAGGCCTACAATGTTAAGGGGTTAAACTAATAATCTCAGCAGTAAGTGTGTTTTTGCTTGTGAGCTAGATGTTGTGAGCTACTGTAGGTCCTCAGCCATCACATAGTTTTATTAAATTCCATCACAAGCGCACCTGTTTTAACATTATCTCTCCACCTGTAGATATTTGGAAATGGTTAAACTTACATTGACATTTGTAAAATTAACATTTATTTTAGTAATATTAGTGTTTTCTGAGCAAAGAAAACACTTTCTGCCCAGATAAACAGCTTTTTGAATGTAATTTAAAACATAATAGGTGCCTAAAACATTTGTACTGTATTGTATATATAATGTATATTTTTAATAAAAATAATAATAATAATAATAATAAATACGCAAAAACACACTTGATGCTTAGATTAGTCATTTTAAACCAATTTCCTGGCTTCCTAAGACATTTGCACAGTACTTTATGTCTCCATCTCTTTGTAGAAACACTCTGCTGCTGCAGACATCACGTCCTCTCTGTCTGAGGATCAGGTTCCAGAAGCGTTTCTGGTGATGGTCCTGATCCAGTTTGGTACTATGGTGGTGGACCGAGCGCTCTACCTGAGGAAGACTGTTATGGGGAAGGTCATCTTCCAGGTCATCCTGGTGTTTGGCATCCACTTCTGGATGTTTTTCATACTTCCTGGAGTCACTGAAAGGCAAGCCTTCTCTTACTGTAAAACCAAAGAGCAAATTTCCTTTACTAAATATTAAAGATTCAAACAGATCATAAAATCATCCTTATGGTTTTAACTGTTATTGTATTCTGTTAGGCGTTTCAGTCAGAACATGGTGGCCCAGCTCTGGTACTTTGTGAAGTGCATCTACTTCGGCTTGTCAGCTTACCAGATCCGCTGCGGCTACCCTACACGAGTGCTGGGCAACTTCCTGACGAAGAGCTATAATTACGTCAACCTGTTCCTGTTTCAGGGGTGAGAGCCCTGTGTACTTATTGTCAAACCAAATTACCATGAGAGAGCACATTTCTACATTTATAATCACATAAATGTGGGATTTCTGAAAGGAAATTCCACTCATTTAGTTCGTGATTCGGAACAGGCTCAATGAGTTATGTAAGATTTGTGGCAATAGTATTTATGTTGATTAATCAGACCAATTTCATCAACCAGATGTTATATTTCCATTTATTCCTACTTCATCACTCATGTCTGTTCGGGTTTGCAGGTTTCGGTTGGTTCCGTTCCTGACAGAGTTGCGGGCTGTGATGGACTGGGTGTGGACGGACACCACTCTCAGTCTGTCCAGCTGGATCTGTGTGGAGGACATTTATGCACATATATTTGTGCTCAAGTGCTGGAGGGAGTCAGAGAAAGTGAGAAGGATTCATTATTAATTCTTACAATGTGTTTAATATTGTAAAAATGTTCTGTTCTGCTGTTGTGCTTGTTTTTAGATTTGAAGTACTTTGTGGACTTGGCTTGTAACTCACTTAGTCATTCACTTAATCACCAACGTTTAGCAGGCTGAAGGTTCTCCACAGGGGGGAGCTGTTAACACTGAAGTAGCTTTTGGTGCTTCCTAAGTGGTGCTTCGCATCAGTGACACTGTCACTGTTTGTGTGCAGCACTTTGAGCTCCTTTTTTATCTATGATGGTTGTTCCTGGCAAATAAAAATTTACATATTCAGCCATTTAGAAGCAGGAAGTTTTTTTTTTTACTTGCAGTTTTTGCAATTTCTGATGATCACTTTTTTATACTTTAGTTATAAAGTGACAGACAAGGTCAACTGTCAGGTTTGTGACAGTATTTATTTGTGCATGCGATTTGTCAGAGGTATCCTCAGCCACGTGGACAGAAAAAGAAGAAGGTAGTGAAGTATGGGATGGGTGGTATGATCGTGATGTTGCTGATCTGCATCGTCTGGTTCCCCCTGCTCTTCATGTCTTTGGTCAAATCAGTGGCTGGCGTTGTCAACAAACCTCTGGATGTGTCCGTCACCATCACTCTGGGAGGATTTCAGGTACATATTCACATTAGGCAATCCAGTTCTCTAAAGAACACTGCTCAGATTCAGGATCAGTGGATTGATTAAATTGGGAGAAGTTGGGAACACTTGGGAAAAGAAGTGTGATACACTGATGATTTACACTGCATTATATGAACCTGTCTGTTGGCTGTAATGACCTGTTTGCCGTGTGTTTTTCAGCCAATCTTCACGATGAGTGCTCAGCAGAATCAGCTGAAGGACATGACCGAAGCGCAGTTCTTGGATTTCATGAATTCATACAACTACATTCCAGTATGTTGGCACCTGATGTAGTTTACTCTCCTAGCATCAGCATCTGCTATCTCATTTTTTATGGCATCAAAAACTATATATGAAATACATAGTTGCAAGACATGGATCCTCTTTCTTCTCCTCAGGGTGCAATGCAGTTCTTAGAGGCATACACTGCTGAGGACGTGACAGTAGCTGAGTTAGAGGGAAGTTCTAACTCACTGTGGACCATCAGCCCACCCAGCAGGAAGAACCTGATGGACGTACTAAGCAAAGAAGACCAATTTCCTGTTACCATGTCCTGGACTATCCAGAGGTAGTCTTCATTAAGTCTTCTGTGGTTTGAGAACTGTGAACCATTACTGAGCTCTCCCATGACTGACTAGGTATACCTGGTTGTGCCCTTGGGCAAGGCACTTAACCCCCCACTGCCCCAGGTGGCGCTGTGCTGCTCCCCGATTGGGCATAGTTAGGCAGCAAAATGACAAATTTCCCTTGTAGGACCAATGAAGTACATAACATAACATAGTCCTGCAGTCTTTCCTCATGCTGCAGCGGGATAAACTTTTAAACTCCGTAGCATTTTAGCAGTATTTTACTGATACTTTCCTTCAAGAGGACTTTCTCTCAGGCATGATTAAGGTCCATAATAATAATACTAATAATAATAATAATAATAATAATAATAATAATAAAAGATTCTCAGTATTTTTCTGCTTTTTGACTGACAGGAACCTCAGTCTTGGAGCAAAGGCTGAAGTTGCCATGGACAAGCATGTTACATACCTGGACACAAATACAAAACAGGAGTTAATAGATTTGCTAAACGGAACAAGGAACAAGGCTGTGTAAGTAAACTGCAGTGCTCAGTTTAACCAGCAGTTCCATTCATAGACAAAAAGGCATCTAATTTGTGTTGTATTTTGTTTACAGAGTAATAGAACAAGTCTTCCCCTGCTACATACGAGCACCCAGTGACTCCAATGCTAAACCTATTGATCAGCTTTATGGAGGTAAAGTATTAATCTAAAGAGAAGTATTGATTTTCTGGGGTTACTACACATTTTTTTCTCTACTTTTAATTTAACTTGAATTCTACTGACATAAAAAAGACGGGAGGAAGAGATGTCCATGCTCTAAAAATGAAACACATTTCATACATTCTAGCAAAAAAAAAAGCCAGACACTGACAGAGCAAATGTTTGAGCTTCTTTCTGCCATTAGTGCTGATGAAGCAGCTCTGTAGGCCTACATCTTTTTAACACTCAGCCAAACTGCCATCAGCTTTACAGAAGCTTTTAAGAGCTTCTTAAAGTGACAGTAGCTCAATACCATAACATGTACTGAAGATAAAACAAATACATTTCAGAGTTCACTTCATCAAGTACATCATTTCAAACAATCAAAAGAAACCTCATAAAAAATCGGTTAAGGTTGAGATCCTCTTACAGAACACAAGGACTGAATGTCACTGATTCTTCAAAATTTCTGCATAATTCAATTGTTATAAGCAATTGATGTAAACAAAGTCATTTGGAGTGGTTTGATATGAAATGTGCATTGTGGAGAAACGTGTTGACTTTTTTTTTTACAGTAGTTGTTACAGGAGTCACGATGTATACAACACAAATATAGCCATTTTATTTACTAATGTTGATAATGGTAAAATGGTGGTAAATCAAGTTTTCTTTGGGGACTGTTTTGCCTTAAAATACTCTGAATGCTCTCTCTCCACCATAAATGGATTTTAAAATACATTTACTTTATCTCCAAACTGTCATAAAAAAAAAACTTTCTGCGAAGAATCTTCTTAAGGTATCAAATACTTTAGATGGGATGCTTGGTTCCTATCAGCACCACTGTGGACAGTTCTCTCTGTAAATTTCTCTCTTTCTTCTTTTGAGATTTTGAGAAGTCAGTGGAAGTCAGTGGAATTCTGAGTTCATAAATCCACAAGGCTTTCCTCTGTAATCATTTTTTATCTTGATGTCAGCCTTCTATGGCCAGGAACCTCTCAATGAGAAATAAAACAAAGAAACTCCTCCACTGTTGCACTTTTTAGATGGTCCCTTATTGAATAAAGCATGAGTGAAATGCTTCTGTCCCTTCAGCTTCAGCCAAATGCAGTGAAGAACATTTTGAAATCATTTTAGACATTTCATGACAAACCAAAGAGAGAAAGTTGAATATCCAGAGAATGTCAAATATAAATCTAACTTGGAGTTCCCCCGCATATCTGGGCAACATCCCCGCACATCTGTCCTCCTTCATCACAGTGTGGAAAAGGCTAGAAAATGACACAGAGAATGACACATTAACTCGCTGCGCTGACTGGTGAGGTTTTTTGCTCAGTGTCTGTGTGCTTTTGAATTTTGTTTTCTAGTTTTAATTGTGCAGTTTTAATCAGTTTTAGGATGACATAACATGCCTTGTTTTCCATTCTTTTGTTTGTCTCCACAAACAGACATACAAACCTACCATGTGTTTATTCAGGTTTCCATAGAAGCCGTTTTCACCACTGGAAAAAAAAAAAACCAAAAACTTTTTATTAAGTCATGATAATGAGAAAGTTTCCATAATTATGACACAGCATCTCATAATTATGACTTGCTAATATTAATGACATCCTATCTCAGTTATGACTCTCATAATAATGAGATTCCATCTCAAAATGTCATAATAGTAATAACTTCTCAAAACTGACTTATTTTTTTCATAATTATGACTTAGCATCTCATAATTATGTAATTTCTCTCATTATTATGAGATCTGAAGTCATAATTATAAGAAAACTTTCTCATTATTGTGAAATAGTAAGTCATTATTATGAGATACCATATGGTCTTTTTGTGGGGCGGAAACGGGTTTCCCTAGGCCTGAACCAGTGATACAAGGACCCAACACTTCACTTTTCATTTCATTTTGAGTCTGTTTTTTGCGTCACGCATCTGCAGCAACTTACTTATGTCTGATTTACGGAGCGCAACAAAACCCTTCTTTTTCAGTGCATCTGGCATTCGTGCTTTGAAAAGATCAACCATGTGGCTCTGTTTTCCTCATTGCAGAGGACGGTTATGAGAACATCCTTTTGGACCTGGAGCGGACGAACAACAGCAGCGGTGAAATCCAGGAGTGGTGGATTGTCGACCAGCCATCAGAGGGGAAGACCCACATGAGATGCGGGGCGAGGGAGGGGCAGAAGAAGGAGGCTGGACTGCAACTGTATGTCTTCAGTGATAAAGTTAGTCCTCCCAGTCTGGGCTTCCTTGCTGGCTATGGGTAAGAGGCAAAACACTGTCAGAGAAATATGCACTGTATGAAAATAATACTGAAATATGAGGTTGTAGTCAGTTAAATCTCAATTCTAACAATCACTGTATGTTCAAGGAACTAAATTTCTGCTCTCATATTCCTAAAACATTATGTTCTCAAAGATCTCGTATTTTTGAACCACAGTTATTTGAGTGCAAACCATCATACTTGAAAACAGAATTTGATAACATATATTTGAAGGCTACCTGCACAGAAACTTCATAGCATATGTGTAAGCATTGAATTTCAGATTTAGTATTTATGTACCTTATTTCAATTTTCACACTTTAAAATTAAATCGACAGACATTTGTCCTGTTTATAACACTGCTGTAAATCATCATGCCCAAGTAACAGAACTAATAAGACAAGAGCGTATTTAAGAACACCATTTATTGCATAAATGTTAAAGCTCTCTAACATAAGTGAAAAATAACACATTACCTACATATTCTTCTTAATGTAGTGAAAAAATACAATCATGCACCAGAACGGAAATAATCTTGGTGAAGTATTACTTGAGGAAAAGCAGAAATCCCTTTTCTCCATTTCTACATCAATAACAAAAGTACAAAATGATGAGCTTTTAAATGTACTTAGACTCTCAGAAATAAAGGTCCTAAACTGTCACTGGGGTGGTACCTTCAAGGACACATCTCAGTACTTTTAGTCAGTTACATAATTGTACCATAATCCATTGAAATTATATTTTCTAAGTTGTAATGACTCCACACACCCCGTCTCGCCGCCAGGCTTTTTATTTTATTGTTCTGTTTTAAAACTTTGTTATAAAAAGGTACAAATATGTACTTTTCACCTGAAAAAACTTATTTAAGACACACAACTGGACCTTAAAACCACTGTTGTACCTTTGAGGGAACATTTACATTGTTTGTACCTTGATAAACGAGAAATGTACCTGCATAGAACCTTTATTTCTAACAGTGTACACATCGGTAGAAAATGTACTGTTATTTTTTATGTTATGAATGGAACAAATGTGCATCAGTTCATAAAAAATCTTGTCACTGGCTTAAATTGTTCATAAATACTTAAGTATCACCTAAAGGACATAAACATAAACATATTCAATTAAAGTGTTATAAAGTCCCTGTGCAGGTAGATTCATATAAAAGGTTATCCAGAATTTCTTTTTACTTTAAAAATACTACAAAAATCCATGTAAACTTATGCCTAATTTTTTTTTTCACATAGGCTGATCATTTTGTATGATGTAGTGAACCATGCAAGAAATCATTAGTAGACTGAAACATTCTGATTTAACTGATTTAAACTGAACTGAAGTTGTCCCCACCTTTCTACCTTGCAGTATAATGGGTCTGTATGCCTCTGTGGTGCTGGTGATCGGAAAGTTTGTGCGTGAATTCTTCAGCGGCATCTCGCACTCCATCATGTTCGAGGAGCTGCCCTGTGTGGACCGCATCCTCAAACTGTGCACAGACATTTTCCTTGTCCGAGAGACTGGAGAGCTGGAGTTGGAGGAAGACCTGTACGCTAAGCTCATCTTCCTCTACCGCTCACCTGAGACCATGATCAAGTGGACCAGGGAGAAGACTAAATGAGCCACAGAAGCTTACAGGGAACAAGAAGTGAGAGAGGACGGACACACAAGCTGCAGCGCAGAAGAGCGTGTCCACATATTCAGTGCGTTTGTAAGCTTGTGAATAAGAAAAGGCCTCCCTACAGGGGTCCCACTGCCTTCAGCAACGTGACATGCAGGCGTAGCTGTTCTACAGTATATGTACGTTATGTACTAACCTGAACCTGAAAAGCCAGTGGATTTGGGGAGTGTGGCAGCTGCCAAGGACTTGAATGAGAGAGGCTGGTGTCAGGGCTCAGCTGTACTCTACTGCCCCCTATTTGCTCAGATGAAATGCATTGATCCATGGGTTGTGCAATATGCTGTCCTGGGAGCTGGCTGTAAACACAAGCAGTGGAAGAAAAGGCACAGCAACTGACAGACACTAGCCACTTTTGACTTGAGACAAAATGATTTTCCTGATTCTGGAAGTGCTTGGGTTCTTCAAAAGATTGTGTGACATTCCACATGGGATTATGGTCTATGTTTGCTTAATGTTGTAGACTGTGCAGAGAACTAATACAAAAGAACCAGATGACGGCATTCTCAAGAAAAGACTGTCATACCATCAAAGCAGCATTCGGAGTTTGTTCTTCCACACAGGCCCGAGAATAGCCACAGCATAGAGAACTGGGTTCTTCCCTACTGTTAGGGAATGCTCTGCAGAGTTGGATGTAATTCAGTGATCTAAGCATAAAGCACATTTTGGAAACCCACAGCATGTTGTCTGTGTGTTAATAATTGTGTCCACCAATGACTAGTAGTAGTTAATGATAATTCCTGTCATAAGCTGGGAAAGGGATCATTCCTAGAACAAAACATACATGCAGACAAACAAGAATATTTTAGGTAAGGTTTTTGTTTTATGGTAGAATTCTGTTAGGGCCAAGAAAGTGTTGCAAACTTTCAGTGAATATACTGATTACAGCTACATGTTGGATTATTTGCATGCAATTCAGAAACT